>VZSC01011578.1:65162-134671 GCA_013398225.1 Steatornis caripensis | reverse complement strand
CCCCCTTCCCCCCCCCCCCCCTACATTAGCCTAACATTCCTGGCTCTTAGAAGCTGAAGAGAACAATGGGGCAGAAAGGATATGGCAACATTCTGCATCCAGCTGCAGATTCAAGAGAAACATGATAAAATATCTGCTGCATTACAAACGGCAGGTTATTCCTTATTTATTAGCATTATTATAATGGCTGAAAGAGGCAACCAAAATTAGGTGCTTTTCATATCACTGAACAAAAAAGCATGGCAACATAAAAGACCTATTAAAATCCAGTCTCAGAACAGCACTTGTAAGAACAGTAAAAGACGACAGACAAAATGGAAAGGACAAGAGACAGAGAAAAGAGCCTAAGATCACAAAGAAATACGTAGCAAACCAACAAAAGCAACTCTTCCGACCTCTGAAATGGAGAATAACCACTTCTCCGTGCTGCTGAACTCGTCTTACTTTAACCTTATTTTTCTTCCTTGCTCCTCTCTATTACTCTATTTGAAATATGTGAAAAATGGACCAAAAACGGACAAAGAAATTTAAGTACTAGTACGCCTGCTACTGTGCAGTCCAATTGTTCACAAGCGGAATGGTATTTCCTTGATTTGTAAAAACTGGTGGGTGTCCAGGAACATAAGGGAAATATAAAATACATCTCTCAAGAATACAGCTTAACCCTTATGAACATGATTGTTAGATGATTTTCTACAACTTGCACATTAATCTCCAGGAAAAAATGGGATTGGAAATATTTTAGCACATGGGAAAAAAATATTTTTTGTACTTAATTATGAGTTACTCAAAACATCTTTGGGAACTTTTTTTTGTATTATGCTGAATTTTACTTCAAGACAAAGAAATTGATCCTTGGTACTTGAAAAATCAAGGTTGCATTGACTGACAGGCAGATGCAATCTCAGCTTTGCATAGAAATGGCCTCTCACTTCAAACAAACTAAACAGCATTTGTGCAGCGTGTCAGCTTTTGTGGAAAATGCACGAATGTACTCATACATATTTATTTTGAAAGGGAACTCATAGCCAGCTAAGCCTATCTACAAGAATATATATGAAGTGGCATGCTGGTCAAATTATTCATTTTCTTTTGCTAGTAGGAGGTATTTGGGGGAAAAAAAAAAAGGTATAACGCTCATTTTCAGCAATATACTGAACTGCCAGTCAGTCAATACTCACAGTATTTAAAAGAAGATGAGCAACTCGTCTGCACTAATCAAATTTCACTCGCTTGTCCTAGACCACCAAGTGTCAGGCCTTCTAGTGGCTTCCGTAATACGGTTGTAAAGAAATGTGACTTCTCAAATGTGGAAGTTCATTAATTATTCTAGAACATTTTCTTCCAGTAGCTTTTTCTAAGGACTTTCATCCCACTCTGTAGTGAACTCTTAAAAGAAAAAGCAAGAAGACACACAAAATTCTTTCAGCCTTGTTAAAAGCTGCCATGTTGGCAATAACCATTTTCACTAACGATACTTCAAGATGTATTTTTAAGTTACTCAAGAGAATTATAAGGATTACCAGCCTCACTGCAGTGTTAAATGTCAGCTCTTCTAGGCTCTCTGTAATCCTAGGACTCATTTTTTTAATTTATTTGGTGTACAGTTTGTGAGAGTTCAGTAATTCAGATTAGGTATAGTTGAATCAGAGTCTCCCAAAATCCATTTTGAAAGACGACCAGCATTTCATCACCACATTTGAGAAAGATTTTATCCCTGTTTTTGCCTGCCATCCACCACTGTTGGGGAAGCGCTATCAAACACTGCATTCAACAATCACTTGAGACACGCTTTGCATGTGCCTCCAAAACCTCCCCTGTGAACTGCAAGCCTGGTGCTCAGCCACCCTGTTGCAAAAGACCTGAGCAGTCCTGGAGACCTTGCTGTAGCTACTCAGCTTGACAATGTCAGTTTGAACCGGAGAGAGATTAATCCCCCAGAGACTACGTTTTTTCTTCTCAACTTTTCCGCAAGAAGAAATGTAGTTTGAGATGTGCTCAAATTATTTTTTAAAAAATAAATAGTAATACAAAAATGTTTTCTGTGAGGAAATGGAGAGAAGTAAACAGAAATTGGAAAGGGTAACCGAGAAAAAATTGGTGAAGAAGAGGGTTCGATGTGGCCAGAGGGAAGAACAGAACAGACGTGAAGACCAGTGCAAGGACAGAAATCGGTAATCTGGCAGAGAGAATATGAGATGGGGTGCACGCCAGTCACACATGTTCTCTCTTTTGTGCATAACAAAAGCCCCTCAGGAGTACCAAAACCTTATTCTCATCTCCTTTAAAGTAATCTGAAGCCTGAGAGGATCCTGAATGTTTGCGGAACTCATCCTTCCCAGTGCAGACTAGCCTCTTGGAGGACCTCTCTCGTTGGGGAATCGTTAACCCCAAGGCAATTAAGCACTGGGACCATGGAATGAAGGTAATGGAAATCAAAATCTCTTAAGCCTCAGAAAGACAAAATTAAGGAACAGATAATACCTCTTTATGGTGGAAAGCTGGCTACAGCGGGGTGAATAAAATAGCCTTGTTTGAGCGGGACCGGCTCAGGTGGATGTGGAGTCCGCCTAGGGCAGCCTGGCAGAAGGAAAAGGCCACCTACCCAAGGGGACATGCACAGTAGGGGCACAAGACCGCCGCAAATACAGCATGCACCATACAGTGCGCCTTGCGAGTAACCGCGCCTGTGATACACACCGTCTGCTACGACACTTCACATGCCACCATCTGCCTATATCCTACAGGCTTGATGGCCAAGAAGGGAAGCGTCAACCAGAAAGAGCAGTGTAAGGACAGTATCTTCCGTGACTACCAAACAGTAAAAAATGTCTGCAGTTGGGAACAGAGTCCGCCTGTTTTTTTTCACCACGCAGTCCAAATACTTTCAAGTGAGACCATGAGATGCACTCCCACAAGACAGGAATTAGGACAGGTGCTTGGAAACCATGTATTATTTTCCAGCGAGCTGCAATAGCATAAGCAGCAGTAAGTGCGAATGTGTAACTAATAATTAAGGCATTACAAAGAAGAAACACATTGTTAATAAAAAATTTCTAGGAAATTCAATGGTGTGAAGCTTTACTAGTGCAGGAAAGCAGGTGCTTTGTGGTATTTGCTCCCCTTCTAGAAGTTCAGGAAACTTGAAGTTCAGGAAAATGGAAAAAAAAAATCTGCCAACAACAAAACTTCCAAAATGGAAAACACTAAGTGAAGGTCACACAAGCTTTGTTTTACCTTTCTGACTAGTTATCCCTAGACACATATTTGTACCTTGTATTCAAAGTCTTCTGAACATCAGCCATCTACAGCATTCCCGTAATCAAACCAAAGGTTGCTCCTCAGGAAAAAAAACCGTCCTTCCATCTGCTACATTTGACAACGCCTTCACCCATGCGTGTCACCAAATTCTATGCTTTCATTACCCGTCTGTAAACCCACACGTCACACATATCTCCCACTTAACTGCTGGCAGCCCCATCACAAGACCATCACTTTGTCCTCTCACTGAAACTCCACAGAGCAGCATGGAAATCAAATGCCATGGCCATGCGCCCAGCAGCCAATTTCCTTGACCCAGATACAAAGAGTAAAATAGAGGGGATCCATATCTGCATTTAATACCAGGGAGACACATAATTCCGTTTGGTCACCGCCAGCTCTCAGAAAACAAATGATTACAGTTATTGAAGTGCACAGCTTAATTTTGTTCTCTAGATCTTCAAAATTTGAAGCAATTGCATTTATCTTTTAATTTTATTTCCTTCCTGACTCAGTTTACTACTGTAGCACTTAAAGCCTACACAACAGACTTGCTGTTTTATCAGTATTATCAATTCCACCTTTGGAGAGTCTCTCTCATATAAAGCACAACAGTAAATAGAAAAGTGAATAAAAATTGTTTAATATAACACAGTTCTATAACTTATGTGGTTTATCTTCAATGCTGTCACTTTTTAAAAGCAAGAATACAGACTGCAGCATGTTGAGGGTGGGAGAGAGTAAAGGGAGTGAAAAGTTAGATCCTACTACTCAAATACCAGAGATGGTATTTGGACATAAACCAAATTCTTCTGAGGCTGTGACTGCTAGATCTGCTAAATTTCATGCTGATTCCCACCAGATAAGATTTTTCTTAAAAAAAACCTTTTTGGTAAAAGGCAAAAAATCTTTAAAAACATGGGAAGTTAGAAACTAGGCATGAGCAGCCTGACAATTTTTCTGCAGGAAAGAAAAAACTAGGGTACCGTCAGTTTTCAGCTGCCAGTGCTTCGAAACACAAAACCTGTCTGTGTATCTCTGCTGCTCCTAGAGGAGTTGAACAGGACAAAATCAAAGACCAGGAGGGGCTGCATGCACACGTGCATGACAGAAAGAAGAATGCTAAAAAATTCAAAGTTTGGGTAGTATGCCATTAAAGCTATCAGTTTTGTTTTGGTTTCCTGCTGTGGCCTTACCAGAAGAAGCACATCTGATCAACTAATAGAAGACTGTGTACAAAATGCAAAAAAAAGCACTTAAATGAGGCAACCTGTGATTAAAACAATTATGAAGCAAATACATCCCACAGACTACATTTGTATATATTTCAAATTGCCAGATAGAAATGAGCCCTTTTCTATTAACATCACATTTGCTTCATACTCCATTTCACACTGATGACAAAAATCATGATAGCAATCACAGAACACAGTCTGAAATGAAATTTCAGTTCACTGTACATGGGCAAACTTATGGTACTGATTTGCCAACAGCTAGAAGTCTCAGAATTGAATGAACGCAATAAGGAAATACTGGAAGAATTCAGATGACAGAGAAGGTTAATAAAACATAAGATACTGTAAATGTAGCATACTAAACACAGGAAACAGATCAGGAATTAGGGAAAAACATCACTTTGTCCTTTCTGCGTTTCTTTTGACGATTCTAAACTAGTCACAGATGATTCTCTTCCTGAAATCTCCTGCTTTGCATTTCTCCATTTACAACAAACTTGCAATATAAAAGTGTGATTTAATTGAAACCCACACGCTTAAAACATGTAAGTATGTATTTCATATAATGTACAATCCAATTCAAAATCTGATTTATTACTAGAGAACATCATCAAGTTAATTATCCGTACGATATATGAATCACATGGTAAATTCTAGATTATTCAGATGAAATTTTCAGAAGTCACCAAATGATTCTGTTAAATTTATGTCTTGTGGTTTCCATACCATGTCTGGTATTTTCAGCCATCACCTTTTCTAGTAAGCATGCCAGTTTAGGTCTAGCATCTCTCCCTGAACTCTTTCCTATTTTGGGCATTTTAAATATCTTTTCAAAGGTGCTCTTCATCTAGCATGGCATAGTATTAAGTGTAATTAAGTCTGGATGATCCACACAGAAACCCATATGCAAGACGCTTGTTCTCACCAGACCAACGTAAACCTCTAAGTCCTCAGAAAATCCAGTTTTAATCACATTTGAATACAGCCATACATTCATATGACCAGATATAAAGAGGCACCATGTGCGCTCTAGTAAGAATTCTGCACACGATAGAATACAGAAGTCTACATCATCCTACCAGACAATACCAGAGGGAGGTACAAGCTCCACACCAGCCTTCGTTCCTTCCCTACAGTAAATCCACCCCAAAAGCAAGAACAGTTCTGATCCTGTGTAAATCCTATGTAAGATTATGATCATACTGAAGTCAACCATCCCTAGTAAGGCAATAATAAAAGCATCAAAGTCAGGTATCACACATCCATTTGCAACAGAGCACTCCTACCTTTTCAGTTTCATATAATTTTCACTAGCTGCAGGTCTGCATTCAGCACGTTGCACCACTATTCCTTCCAAGGAAAGTTTATCTAGAATGAAAAAAACAAAAGCAAAACTGGACATTAAAATAAGATTTATCAACACAGCTAACATTTTAATTATTTTTCACTAATTAAGCAATTAGTAAATATAATGCAATTATAGGCTCTCAAATTAAGTTGTAAAATCTCTGCTATTTAGACACCGAAGAAATAAGCAAGAAAAACGTGCTTGCACAGCTAGTATCCCCCCCTACACTTCCTTACTTTGCCATCAGATGTTTTACATATAAGAATGAATCACAAAGACCAAATTTTAAGTCAGAGATGGCAACTGTGTGGTCCTCCTTTCTCTAGATCATTGCACTCAGCTTATCTAGGAACTGTTTTCTGGAAATGCGCACTGAATACAGTCAGTGACCGTGTAAAAAATAATCTACAATTAGAATTTGATCATGAAAGTATACAAAATTTGTCGAAGATAAAACGAGAGCTGGTTTTATTCTTATCCTCAGAAAAAGAGTTCTAGCGATTGGGGGTGGGGAGGGATTTTATCCATTTCTTTTGGGTATAGCCAGTGTAATACGTGTAAAACAAACACCTCTGCAACAGCCTTGCATAACAAGAAAGGATGAGGTTTAATACCTTGATTGGCTCTCACTATTCAAAACGTCCTTCCAAAAGAGAGTCTCGCCTTGCTGTTGGTGTAGGGTGTTACACTGTCACAGCCACCTTCCGCTGGTAATGTCACAGAAGTGACTGAAATATTAGTACATCTGGAAATCTGTCTGCTCTCCCTGAATAATGCAGAGAGCTATTACTTTGACATACTGTATTTTAAAATTATTTAATCTAAAATGTCTTTGTTTGATTTAAACTAAATCCTTGAAAGGAGTAAGAATCTCATACTTTTCCACGTAGTTTTGAAGGAAACAAAGAAAATTTGTATTAAAACACTTCTGGTTTTACAGATTCCTAAGGTTTATGCTCAGGAGCGACAACGTGGCAAATCTGCCTGACCTCCTCTGTATCACAAACAGATAAATTTTATCTGCTTTCTTCTGTACAGAACCTAGGAACTTATTTGTGACTAAAGCGGTACTAATATTGCTGCTTAATTTCTAATATGAATTTGCCTTCAGCTTCTAGCAGTTAGTTCTTCTTATGACTTTCTACACCACGCTAAAGAGCCTTTTAGTACCAGGTGTTTTGTCCCTTTGAAGGTACTTATACATTGTAAAGTCACTTCTCAATAATCTTTTCAATAAAGGAAGTAATTCAAGGTCATGCATTATCTCACAAGACATTTATAAAACACTTAAATCAGTTCTGGGTCTCTTACATGCACCTTGTTCAATCTTGCAATGATGTTTTAAGAATATGGAGACTAGAAAATAACATCATGCTGTTGTACTTGTCATACCAAAACCATACATGCAGGTAAAATAACAGATACAGGAACTGGAATTTGCCTCACTTCAGCCACCTCAGCAGAATCTCTGAATTCAGCCAAGAGGCGGAGAAAGGGAGACTTTCAGAAGAAACTTGGTCCCATCTCTTTTAAGAGTCAACGATCTGCCCCGTGCTGGCGGGTGTTTTGGTGGTTTGGGTTTTGGGGCTTTTTTTTGTGGGGGTGGGTGTCTGTGTCCCATGACTGTGCTTTATGTTTAGATGGCTAAAACTGGGTTAAGATCAATTTGTCTTTAAAAATCAAGCTCTGGGAGTTTTTCTGTTTTTCCTATGTGCTCTGCATTCCCTGTTCCTAGGTGTGTAATTGCCTTTGGCTTCGTTAAAATGCATTGTTTTTAAACAGATTCTGTGAATTAAGTGATCGCAGTCACACCATGACAGTTCTGTTGTAGTTACTCACTGTCTGACCAGCATTTGCGTCAATCACGACACATTTTATAAGCAGTGATTCTCACTTACTACTGTCCCTCTTGCTAATCCTGGAGGAAGTCCTTCGAACTACAACCCGAGCGGCTTCCTACTGATAATTACTTTCTGATAACTGTCAGCCAGTTTTTAATCTTGTTCTGTGCTTGCTATTTATTTTTTTTAGACATCAACCAGAATGTCACAAGATTCTACATTATGCGCAATACAAAATGCTAAGCAGGCTGCAAACATGCTGTTACTTTATCAAACTCACAATCTCCAAAATAAACAATCAGCTTTGTTTGACCAGAAAGCCTTCAGGTAACACCATGTTTGCTTGCATTTCTTATCTTTCTGATCTTTTCTACTTCTTCAACCCCGTGACCATTGTCCCACTAGTTTCTGTGGCACAGGTTCAAGGCTAACCAGCCTATACTCCTGTGAGCCATCCAGCCCAGCTGTCTGAACACCAGTTATTGCTGTTATCAATCTCTCTGCCTCTTGCACAATTTTCAAATTATTTTTAAGTTTTTAGAATCAGTGAACTAGATAGCTCCCTCACACCACCTATTTAGGAAATGAACCTGCCAATTAAACATGCTTGTCCTTAGTAATATCCCATCTTTGATGTCTTGGCTAATACCCTCTTTTAATCACGACTGATCCGGATTTGGCCTTCAATGTTCCAGTCACTTCACAGTGCAAGGCTGTCTGCAGCTGCCCAGAACACCATCTTGCAGCTAAGCCGGTCTGGTGTCAAAGCTCATCCACTATCCAAAAGCCAAGGTTTATGTCCTACTTTCCTTGGACCCTTTTGGGGATTTTAACACATCCAGGGAGTCTAGCAGAATAAATCTGCAAAGATGCACGCAAACCTCCAGATGCAAGACTTTAGTAGGGGAACACAGTTTTATCCCCTTTACAGCCTAATTAGCCCTCATTCACCAAAATCAAGTTCAGAGACTTGGGTCTGTCTTCACATGTTGCACGACCGGAGCTGCAATGAAAAGACATCTGAAGTGCTACACGTCTGCCTTGATATTTCCATAGTCACATCAGCCTAGAAGCCAAAGGATGAATAAGGCACAAAAATGGTAACTTCCTGTTAAAAATACCTACTCAAAATAAAGCAGATAGTACAAGATAAGTGGATAGGTCTGGAAGACTAGCTAAGACCAGTGATTAAAAGGGAGAACAGACATTTTCTCAAGTGGCTTACACCCTCAGTTGCCCTCTGTGGGGTGTCAGGTACAAGTACTCTGTGAGTGCAGCTCCAGACAGGTTGGTCTACATAACCCATACCTTCATTATGAGCTGTCAAATGCATGCTCACCCCAGCCTCCCTGCCTGAATACCCCAGTGCCAATTCATAAAGGAATTTCAACTGTTGACTCTTTCAGTGAGATGACAAGGAGACATGATGGGGAGATGCCGATTCCAGCTTCAAATCCTGCTGCCACTCACCATCTAATGAACAGAATGTGGTTAAAATGCTTAAGGCAATCTTAATGAACAGGCACTGGGGAAATTTACTGGAACTGTGCAGAAAATGGTCTGATAGGGGTTGGTGGATTGCTGTTTGGTCTTTTTTTTTTAGGGAGAGATGGACTGGCTTGGAGATTTTAATGTGTTACTTTTCTAGTCTGACTGCACCCAGCTCCAATTTCCAGCCACTTGGTCTTGTTAGACCACTGACTGCTAAATTGAAGAGCCTGCTATGAAAGCATTTCTGCTGAATTTTGTATAGTTAAATAAGAGGAAAACTAACACAGTATATATTCTAATTCAAGAAGACAAATTGGACATACTCAGAGATTTAACAGAACAAAAAAGCATTATCTCCTTTGCTGAACAAATTGTAATTAAAAAAAAGGAAAAAAAAGGCACAATCCATTTTCTCCTCCATCCACACCGATTAGGATTATATTACTCTCCATTAATTTTCAACCGATTGACTTCCAAGTCAGATGTTTTATTGGTTTTTGTACAGTCCTTTTTCCTTTTTAAATACCTGGGCCATCCATTTCACCTTTCAAATACTGGCACAGCATTTGCTTTTTCAGTTTTGCAGAACTGCAATGCTCAAAAATTATTAAAAATACCAACGGCAACTGCTGGTAGAGTTTCTTAGATAGCTCTTAAAACTCTTGAAGGCAAATTGTTCAGACTGGACGATTTGAAAATCTTCAATTTCAATTAGTGTGTAGAGCTAGCCTTCAATAACTGCTAGTCGACATCCTGGAGTTATTATTGGAATGAGAACATCTATGCTACTGAAACTGTATGAGAGTAACTACTGAATGGTTTAATTGTCCAACAACCTGGCCAGTTTTCTGTGTTATGACATTAAATGACTAGCAAATTGCCTCGATAATCCAAACAGATTTCATAAGCGTGGCTTCCTAATACGCTTCAAAAATTCTCTACCTCTTATAGCTGGGAGTTATCCTCACATCCTTTTGTACCGTAACAAATAAAAGTAGCTGTTTCTGTAACCCAGGTCATTTTCACTGACAGCAGACTCTCAGTGAAGCTGATGCTGTTTGGACACATGAGTAAGCTGGACCCTAGGTAAAGCACCAACTTTTCTGTGGTGTGCACCAGTTCTGAATCCTCAGCAACATGGCATGCTCAAGCTTCCAGAGCGGGAGGTTCAGAAGCAGGATGGAAGTCGAGGAGGAGTGAGGTTATTTTCCAAAAGAAAACACGTAGGGCATAATGAGGGGCAGATGCCTGGCCCTCTCCTCCTTGGATTTGTTTTCGTATGTAGCTGATAGACACCAGCACTGCATTTTCACTGTCTCCAGGATGGCTTGTCTGACTGAGAAGAAATGGAAATGCTCCGTGGACTGCCCTCCTGGTACAGCCTAAAGGGTGAGTAACTTGGAAATGGAGTACTACTGCTACTGCCACTCTCTTAAGTGTGTGCGAGAGAGAGTGCTTACTACATCTTCTGACTTAATCTGGAACTGAAACAATATCCTTGCAATCACCGGGTTCCAGCACTATTCCTCCCTCAAATGGCCAATCCCAGCAAACAGTTGACACTAACAATTTGTAGAGCAGCAGTCGTTTCAGGATTGCCAGCTACCAACATCGGCAACCAGGATACTTCAGTCGTACAGGGCAGAAACAGAGGCGGTTCTCTCTTGGCATGGCAGAGCACACAGCAGCAACTTGCTCTGTCTCAATCCAAGTGGGAAGGAAGCAGAACCAGGACGCACTGGGAACATCTCAGCTGTTACGCACCCGGCACACAACACAGAAACTCTCACAGCACAAGAGTTGTCTAAGTCTCCAGACTGATTTCAAGAAATATTTGCATACCTTTACCACAATGAACTTTTAGATGATCTTCCAGAGGATGAACAAAAAGGCAAAAAAATAAAGGAAATCCAGTTCTTCTAGCTATGCCTTCAGAAAACATTGAGCTGTATGAAACCACTAAAATATTTCCTACCTCTCTAAAATTACATGCACTGCAATACCATATGTAGGCTCTCTGGAAACGTTGTCTTGTAGTTAAATAAGCACAAAAAGTGGAAAATTTTCACAAAGATGTGCCAGCCTTCAATTTTGTGTTACGAATGACTGTCAGCTGCAGTGAAGTAAAGTTACATGGGTTTGTGGTGATGAAAATTTTACAGCAGCTCTACATTTTTCAAGTCTCGAAGGTTTAAATCTAAATATTCATGATCTCCACAGAGTGTATTTTCCACAGCAAATCGATTTTGAATATTTTATCATACAGACCACTAAAATGATTTTGCATGATCTTTCAAAGAATACTTACTTGTTCACAACACTAGAAAATTCCAACTGCAAGTGTTAGGACATTCAGAAGATGATGAGCATGAAACCATAAGTGAGCAGATACTGTTCTGTAACTACTGTCTCTTTAAAATGTAGACATTTTAGCTGGCCATGAAAAACTTTATGTCTTTTACAAATCCCAGCTCTCCTTGGAAAACCCTGCCTACTTGTGCCAGAACATTCTTAGTTCAGTTTCAAAGTATTTCAAGATCACTGTGTAATATGAAAGCACCCCAGAAATCATTCTCTTAGGGTTTAACATTCACTAAGATGGTTCAACAATGTAGCTATGAATGATCTAAGAATTTTTCATCACTTGACAATAATCTAACTTTGAATGGAAGTCTTCTGTAATGGCAAAAAACCCCCATACTTGAAACTAATTGTCTCTTTCATTATTCACTCAATAATTGTGAGTCAATTTTGAAAAAAGTACAAATGTTTAAAAATTAGAAACTGTTTGAAATCTCTTTGATTGAAGTTATGCTAAACGTCAATGGTATCAAAGAGTTAAAATTAAAACCATGACTAATTCCTCATAAATCAAACCTAATGAATAATATCTGCTTATTATATCACATACAACAGCGGAAAAATTTAGCATATCAGTGCTAGGGATACCCTGGCAAGGAGAATAGTGAGTTAAAAAACATGCATTTCTTTCGACTAGATTCAGTTATCAATTAATAAAATATTATAGTGATGCCTCTAGAGTATTAATAAATAGCCTCAGAGACAGTGGGAGCAGTGGGAATAAAATATGTAGAAAGAGAGTAGAAGAATTTACAGAAGGATAATCTGACTTTTCACTGCTAATCGAGCAAAGCAGGAGACATCTACCTGTAAAGTGAAAAATACATCTTGAAAAAGATGGGACCTCCTCTCCAGGTCCAACCCAAGGTAGGCGCTTGCTCCTGCCCATGCCGCGGAATGATGCTGCGGCTCCCGCCCGCTCCCCAAGGAAACACACGCAGAGATGCGTAGAGAGCTTTCCCTCTCCCGCTCCAAGCTGCCAACGTTTAAAGGGGAAACCTTTATCTAAGCGGCAATCGAGAGCGAGCCTCAAAGCACAGATTCATGCAGAGAAGACAGCCATTTGAATTCAAGTGTGCTCTGCTGATGTTTGCCCCCTCCCCGTACCCAAGTGTTGCTAAGCTGTAATGTTATGTGATGTTCAAAGCTATCTGTAGGCACACTAATCCTTTGTTCCGCAGGGCAGCTGAGTTGTATCTATTGAAAAAGAACAAACTGATGGTAGGTAGCTCTGGTGACTTAAAACACACCACTGACATAATAGTAAGTCCCCTCTCTAGAACAGGTTTTTATCTGTGGCACGGAGAAAGGCAAAAAGCTAAACCTAATCAGGCTGCAGTGCTTGTGTTGGTGTAGATACTCCCATTGACTGCAAATGGAAGCTTTCAGCACAAACTTAGAATTCTCAGTCAGACCAACAAGTCCTCAGCATCACTTCAGAGTGTCCTATAAATGAGGAATAGGTATGTGCTTGCACTCCACAGACAACAGCACTCCCTGTACAGACAGGGACACCTTTGCTTCCAGTGTTATCCTGCTGTAAGCACCAGGTACTGGCATCAGTACCAAAAAAATGTGAAAAGATGCTTCCTGAAATTTAAAATCCCTGAAACATAAATGAAGCTATCTGTTTAACACCATAAGCACTAAACATGCTTTGGCCAGCTGATACTACAAATACATCTTAAAGTACTTAAGGTGTCATTTAGAATAGTACTATGCATTTCTGTGAATAACTCCCAAAACTATGTAGATTTCTTAGACTTAAAGGAAAGAAAGAGACAATCAGTCCTTATACCCTTCTTCCCTTACACAGTTAAATGCAAATTCTCCTTTACAGTCATATTCCTGGTATCTCCCTGCATACACAGCTGATACGCCACCTACTGCAAACCCGAGCTGGCAGTCGGAGCAATGCTAGCAGCATTTCCATTCCGACATCGTGCCGGAGCTGAATAAAGGTGCTTTAAAAAAAAAACAAAATCTCTTTGCAAGCTGACAGGAACAAAGCAAGATACCTGGCTTTTTGTCCTAGTTTTGATAATGGAGAGAAAAATAAACAGAAGAGAAAAGGAATGCGAAGAAAAACACAGCAACTCTGAAGGCTCTGAGCAAGACAAGGACTATAAAACATCTCTGATTACTCTGAATGTTGGTGGCTATCTATATATCACACAAAAACAGACACTAACCAAGTATCCAGATTCTTTTCTGGAAGGGATCATAAACGGAAAAATCATGTGCCCATTCGACGCAGACGGTCATTACTTCATAGACAGAGATGGACTCCTTTTCAGACACATTCTCAACTTCCTGCGAAATGGAGAACTTCTTCTACCAGAAGGGTTTCGAGAAAATCAACTTTTGGCACAAGAAGCAGATTTTTTCCAGCTTAAGGTACTCTCGGATGCAGTGAAATCAAGGTGGGAGAAGGAACAGCTAGCATCTCGGGAGACTACTTTCCTGGAAATAACTGACAGCCACGACCGTTCACAAGGACTTAGAATCTTTTGTAATGCTCCTGATTTCATTGCAAAAATAAAATCCAGAATTGTACTGGTGTCCAAAAGCAGGCTGGATGGATTTCCGGAGGAGTTTTCGGTATCTTCAAATATTATTCAGTTCAAGTACTTTATCAAGTCTGAAAACGGTACACGGCTGGTACTGAAGGAGGACAACACCTTTGTCTGCACCCTGGAAACTCTTAAGTTCGAGGCGATAATGATGGCTTTAAAATGTGGATTTAGACTGCTGACCAGTCTGGATTGTTCGAAAGGGTCAATTGTTCACAGTGATGCACTTCATTTTATCAAGTAATCACAAAGGCAAAGGAAATGAGCATGCAGCCAGGAAATCTCCTCGACCTGCAGCCTCCTGGCATCACAAATAACGTATCTAACTAGCCTCGTACCACAGAGCTCGGCTGCTAATCAATTGATGTGAGCTAATGGTATGTAAATCTCATAATGACATCCATCTCTGGCTTACTTAAGCTGAATGAAATTTTTATGCCTGAATTTAATAAAAGTTATCTGCTAAACATTGTAAACACAGATTGAATGCTTTATGCTATTTGTAATACATGTTTTCTCGATGCTGTCTTTCAACCAGAGAGTCTAGCTGAATTTTTGTGTACTTGTATGACTAACACGCACACACCTAACTGCTCTGCTGAACAGCAGTGAGAGTATTTTCATATAACAAGTAGGCTTAAGATATGTTTTGCTTATAACAAATTCAGAATGGATTTTAACTGGAATAAATGATTTGGAATGTTCATTAGTGTTTATGCCAATCTGTTGTACTGACTTTGCAAAAAAAAAAAAGAGACTGCAAGAGGGTTTAAAATGAATCAACTTGATTTTAAAGGTAAATAATTTCTCAATTCACTTAAAACCAAATTTATAGCTGTATTACTACATTAATAACAATCGCCAAAAACATGTAAACCAACAAAATAATGTTGGGGGGATTAGTTCTAGTATGGGAAATTAGTTGAACCTGCACAGAACGTTAAATTTTCTAATTATATATACATGTGAAATGGCTAATAAAAATATTTGACATAAAGTTTAATGTAACAGGTTTCCAGTAATGACATTCTACAGTGCTAAAGACATTATTTCCTACTAATCATTTGTGCTGGTAAGGAAAGGCAATTAACAGAGCCCTTGCTTCGCACAGCGGCTTACTAAAAGCAACTAGTACTATTAGTTTTGAATAGATCACCTGCTGGCATTTAAGACGCATCACTCCAATAGAATAAATACCTTCTTTCTTCTCATCTCCACTACTTATCACATCTTTTCATTAATATTTTAAACAAAGTTTTAATAGCTTCTATGGAACAACTGTAACTGATTTAACCATAAGCATTACAAACCAGTCCTCAAAGGCAGACTGAAAAATCACCACAAAAGGCAAAAAGAAGCTGCACTAACTCTAACTTTGAGCTTTCTCCATCACTGAACCCAACCACCATTCACAGCTCCAGCGAACCCAAAATTTGAGTAAAAAGCTATTAAAGAAAGAAAAAACAACAAAGTATTTTCTCAAACTTTCTCAAAACAGCAATTTTTTACAGGAAAAAATACTAAGAACATCAAAAAAATGCAGTACAATCCATACTAGAAGTGACAACTGAGGAAAACGGCTAACAAAAGACAGGCTGAGAACAGTTTTCTTTTGGATTTGAGAGGGAACAGATCCATCCTTAGTAGTGCTGGGAATGCAAATGTAAGGTCCACTTATCCTTCAATGTGAAACTCTTATTTCACTTCTAATGTACAACAGGTGGTGTTAACCAGGTCCCTCGCCATAGCTGAATTAAGAGAGGGACTTACACCTCCAGACCAGGCAGCAGTGACTGAAACATATTCCCAGTATGATTTTATCAAACGGGGAAATCCACGCTCTCCAGAATACTCCATCAGAATGAACGCACTGCCTAGAAACAACGAACTTATCTATCCAGTCCCCATGCTACAGACTTACAGATCATAAAAGATACGGTTCTAAGTGGAACTTTTCCAAACTGAACTGTTTAAAAGTCAGATCACTCTTCATTTCAGGCATACAAGCTGAAGAACTGTTCAAAACTGATCCGAGTTTGTCCAAATGCATTAGCTATCTACAAACAAAAGATACATAGTAAAACACAATTCTTTACGTACTTTTTTACACTCCCAGGCCACCCCAGCTAGAATTCCATCACTGTGTGTCATTCTCCCTCCCTTCCTCCCCCAAGTTATTTTCAAATTGGTATCTTTAAAAAAATCCTCATTAACATCTCATCTTTTACACTCACAGGCCATCCCAGCTAGAACTCCATCACTGTGTGTCATCCTCCCTCCCCTAAGTTATTTTCAAATTGATATCTTCAAAAAAATCCTCATTAGCCACTGATCTTGTACACACAAGAATCTCTAGGACTTCTGTGAAAAGTAGATGTGAAAGCTCCCCTTAATGAAATCCAAAATCCTGCTGATCTTCTAGAACAAGAACTATAAACACCATCCCATGTAAGAATTATATGAAAAGCCCTTTGTGGACACAATTCTCTACATGAGCAAGAAAAAGTTGCAAGACAATCTAAAAAAGCTCTGTAACTAATCTAGAAGTTTTAAAGAAGCACACTCTCGGTGCTGTCAAATACACTGCCTGCATAAGCACAAAGTCTGGAGGAGGCTGTTGCTCCTAGGATGTCAAATCACCCATTTTTACTTAAACGCTTTTCGTTATAACCTTCACTTGTCATGGATCTTTGATTGAGATTTAAAATGTCATTGCAGTTGAAAAGAAAAACAGCAAAAATCAATTTTTATTTCAAACAATTAATACATGTTAATTAAAATATACTGTGGTTGCTTGCCTTTCAGTTACGCTCTTAGGAGGCCCAATACCAAGAAAATATTAGCACTTCAGTATCAGAAAGCAGTACCAGTTTTTCATCATAGCATGACTTCACTCATAAAAAAGCAGTAGAGAATTTGATGGTTCTGCACTTACTACAGAAAATATTTCTGGCATACAAGCTATTCAGAAGCTAGTAATCACAGGTCAAATTCAAACCATGAAATATCTTCTAAGGATAGTCTACAGCTATTCTCAAAAGATTTACTGGAAAGCTTTGATTTGCCAGGCCTTTGGTTTAGAGTACCTACTTCCCTCTTAACCTGTATAAAAGGAAGAGCAGTTTAAACTCCTTTCTTTTTTAAAATGAAAAATTTATGTCTCTAATAATTAGCAAAAATAAATTCATGTTGGTTTATTTTTTTAAATTTAAAACTCAATGATTCATTATGCTATGCACTTTTCACTGCATATTTTTTATGTCTGTATAAATACCACTGACATCTATAGTATACATGTAAAAACTCATCTGCTGTAACACTAACTTCAATCTTCTTGTCTTTTCCCATTTTCACGAGCACTCATGCATTTCTACAAGTGTCAGGGTTTGAAATTTTTACGTACCATCTCTAATCAAACGCACATCATTCAGCGGTTTGATTCACACAGCAGAAACAGAAGGAAGATGGGGGTGACAAAATCATTCTCTTCCCTGTTCACACTGAACAAACCCTCAGCTACACTGAATCACACCACATCAGCTACAATCAAGATGCTTCAAACTAGCTATAAGCTTTAATAATTTTTCAAACCGGGGTAGGGGAGCGTCTTGCTTTGGTGCATGAACAAAACGACCACGTAAAACTTCCATACTGTGCATAATGGTGCCTTTTTACTCCACAAATATATTCAATATAACAGAAATATATTTTGCATAAGTTCAGTCACTCAGGTAGGTGCTTGTGTTCCACCCGCTGTAGGTTCTGCCAGAAAAGGTACCGAGTTATACATCAGTTACCTTTTCCGTCTTTTCTTTAAGGTTGGAAATTGCATGTTTAATACTACTACAACAATGAGAAAGCTACAAAATCAAGTACTTGAGTCAGAAATACTAACAGTTGTTCTAACAACATCACTTTGAGTACGATGTGCATGCAAAGTATTCCTATTCATCTCTGTCTCATTAAGAGTTGGATCACAATGAACTTACCGAACAGCCCTACAAGCACCAGGAAAGAACGGCAATTTCCATAATTCTCTGATGATCTTCAATTGCTTGGGTAGGAGTAAAAAGGAACTTCCTCCCCCTTCCCCAAGGAGGCACTTAACCTGCTCCCACGTGGGTCAGCTCCTCTTGCCTCCTGGCTCATCTTCTTAGGTGAGAAAAAGGGCCACCAAGCAGACAATTCAGAAGGGACAGAGGGAGCTGAAGGCAGGACTGACCCCCATACACTAAAAAAAGCGTATCTCTGCCCCTATGAGTTCCACGAATGACTGCTCATGAAAGAACAGTGCCAAATTACCAAAATCCCCATCGTATTCCTTCCTCTCACACTTGTACGCCCATCTTTTCCACTGGTGGAGAAGCCAATGGCTCTTTGATTGTGCCTGGCAGTACACTGGCATAGTTATCAGCTACATAAAGACATAATAGTGGCTGCACTACATCAGACTAAGGTCTATCTCCAGCCTGGTGTTCCTGATGACTGTGAACTGTTTTCAGCCCCTGATCCTTCACGTTTCTGGGCAGAATCCCCATTTTTGATTCTTTGACCCTCACATCCTTCCCCTTACCTTGTCCTCCTCCCACATCAACTACTTTTCATTTTTCTTTCACCGTACCCTTCCCTTTCACCAGGAGGGCTGTGGGGTTGTCAGGATTGGGCAGCAGCCTGACTCAAGAGGAGAAATCAGTAAAGACAGTGGCCAAAAGCAGATGCCTAGGAAAGAATGTAAGAACTAGCAAAAAAACATGCATGATGATGCTCCCTTGAAGTACTCCCTCTGTCTCCAGTCACTTACTGCCCAATGACTTCTAGAGCCAGATGGGGTTTCTTGGAGGTAGCCTTGATGCTGGGAAATATACAGGCAGTGCAGCAAGGTCAAATTACAGCTCCAACTCTGCATCTTCAGTAAGTGCTCACCCAGTAACCGCTCACCCAGTAACCAGTGTTTCGCAGAATCATAAATGTACTACTGACATTTTCAAACACGCATGTCTTATTTTTAATTTGGTTTTGCATTCGTACCTATTATGTGTATGCCACACACATACGGTGTATGTGATACCTACTTACTGTGTAAGTAACAACTAGTCAATTTTCTACAGTAGTTAATATTTCTTTAGATCCTAAAAGGGGGAAAAAATGACATCATTGCTTGCAGCAATCAGTGGCATTGTTATTTTCACCTCTTACTGAAAAGCATTACAAGATTTCCATTCAATAGGATCCAACAGCTTAAGAAAATTATCTTCCTCTTTCTCTCCCCATTAGTATACAAGCAGAATAAGAGCAGGCAACAAATATCACAACTTAATAACAGCAGTGCCTCATCCATGAATTTATTTGCGTAGAAGGGTCGTGTTGCCCTAATTCTGTTGACTAACGAATCAGGATTGGGGATGAAGGGGACAAGTTAACATGGGTCTATGACAAAATAAATATTATTTTCTTAGGCTAGACAGAATTATTTCATCTTTGCTAGATAACCCTAATTTTATCTCCTGTCTTGCAACACAGGGCAGAAATTCTTAGATTGACAGGCAAGTGACTACTCATTAAAAAACTGAAAGTATTTTCATTTGGAGAGACAGGCTTGCATAATTTACTAGGTTGAAACAAAAGCAATCAATAATGCATGAGAAATTTAAGATCAGAAAATTAACCTTAAGTTTTTAATTACTTTTGAAATAGACATTCTGCTAGTCCTACGTACCGGCATACCACTCAGAACATTGTCTCAAAACACTGCCTCTATATATCATCATCACTCACAATAAAATGTCAGAAAATGAGAAGCGCAGCAAGGACTAGGGAAGGTAGGAGGAGGATGTATGATGACACCTGAGAAACGCGGATGAGCAAGCACTCGGAAAAAAAGAAGTGCAGTTGCCTTTCTTTCTGAAATAAATTGCATAATATCCTGTAGACCTAGGCAGTTGATTTCTTTTCCTAAAAATGTGTGTAGTAGGAGTACCACATACAGCTAAAGCAACAGTCTCCCAAAAAGCTGTTTCTATCCGCGCTGGTACCAGTTTAATATCATTGCCATTATCATTTAACACCATGTTTGTTCACTTTAAGCTTCAGAAAAGAATACTGCTCTGCCACTTCAGAAACAAAACCGTTCACAAAGCCAGTACAATAATTATCACTGTAAACAGCACCTACTCATTTAAAAACCTATTAGGGCATGATGATATGCAAGTTCAACACGTTAAGGTTTCAAAACCAAATAGTTAGAAGATGACTCTTAAAAATAGAGCCATTCTGAAGGTCTGTAAACTTCAGGGATTCCATGTCAGTGACCGTGACCTGAGGGCCCTGGGTTTATGGAGAAGGCAGATGTCCACATAGTACAACACTGAGGCTGTACAACACAAGTAACATCCAATTATCCTGAAATTACTAAATAAAAAAAAAAATGAAAACAAAACAAAATTTCTCTTTTGGCTTTTCATGTCAGGTTTCAGAAAGGCAATTTTCTTTTTTGCAGTAGAAGTCAGAGCAATTAACTTTTTTAGAAATTTGTTAATAGAAAACCTTGAGCTACAAATCTACTGCCACAGCTCCACAGAAAGCTGCTTGCTATCTCAAAGGACGTTCTTGATTTTGTACCACAGTGAACAGATGAAGAAAAAAAAGAACAGGTCAGAGGTGGGTACAGACTCTCAATTAGGAAGAAAAAATTAAGCAAACTATCAATGAACAGGCTAAGCATCAAAAAAAGGTAAATAGAACAAGCAACTATAACACCAAACCCAGTCATTTATTGCCTCTCTACTACTTAAATAAAGCCTTTGGCAAGTATTAGGGATAAAGCAGTACATTTTCTCGGTGCTGAAATGGGTAATCTCAGAGGAGACAAATTAAAGGTCCTGCAAGCCAGGCTGATAAGAATCAGCTAAACAGAGAAAAAGTACTCTCAGGTTAGGAGTCTTATCAATACTAACTTTATCTAAGGGCTGCAGCATTGCCAGGTCTTGTAGGATTTCCAACACATTTTCTAAAATGAACAGCAAATAATGTTCTTTCCCAACAGGGCACAAATCTAACATGTAGGCTATTTTGTGCCTTCTCATACGATGTTAGAAGTCTACCTCTATAGGCCTTTTCTGCCATGCACAGATGATGATTTTAGGGTTTGCCCAGAAAGCACAGTGCGGAAATCCCTAAGACAACCTGCACCAGTAAGGCAATATGCTGTAGCACAGCTACACACTGTTCCTGCTCCTGCATCACCACAGCTATTGGCAAGATGCTGGGGCTGGAAAAGCCTTATAGCTCAGGAAGAGTACCAAATGAGCTCGGCTAGACTGTTTCAAGACACAAGCATACAGAAAGCCCAGGTTCTACTGTGCTGCGGCCTCCAGTGCTCTCGTAGCTCCAGTTTGCAAAGGCAGAGGTAACACACAACCTTAGAAGAGCTGCTCTTGCCTTTGTCTTTATTGCCCTCCCCCTGCAAAGTTACGTCCATGGTTAAAAGAAGAAACTTCAACTATCCCTGATGCAAGCTGTGTAACAACAGTACAGAACTGGGAAAAAAAAGATAGGGGAAAAGAAAAAAAAAAAAGGCAGAGCGTGAGAGTAACAGTACTAGATCAGGCTAAAGGTTTGCTCAGCATCATGACTCCAGCAAAGTGGCAAGAGCAGATATCCATGAAGAAGCCCAAGGGCAGGGCAGACATGTATGATTCTTCTACTGGGTATGCATCCCAGTGTCCACCAGGCTTTTGCGGCTTGAGGTCTCTTAAATAAGATGTCCTCTCAATCTTAGTGCCCTGTGGTAGATTTTCTTTCACACGTGTCTTCCATCTCCTCTAAGGTCATGTAAGCCTTTAGCAAATACCACCTTCACATCCTCATCTTCTGGCAAGGAACTGAATAGCTCAATTATATTCTGTGTGCAGAACCACCTCTTTTGATTTACGCTGAAACTGCCTCCTGCTAGCTTTACATCTACTACACATCAGTGTTGTACTGGCCAAGGCAGCAAGCATTTGATCTCCCTCTGCCCCTTTGATCCATCATTCAAGGCTCTAATTTGCAATACTGCAAAGGTCTGAACCCATCAAATGGGATCGTGCTGGTAGGTGGGTGAACTGCAGTAATCAGCAAAATCCCTCACAGAAGACAAACACAATTTGTTGAGTCATGATCTGCGATACTAGGCATGGCTGAAATTCCTGGGATTTCTCGAGAGTCAGAAGGAAAGACCAAGAACTCTGGCACGAGCCAAAAGCACGCTTCTGCTTAGTGCAACACTTCAACAAGCTGGATGTGGACACTGCTGAAAGACAGAATAGGCTAGTGGGATTAACTCCCGCTGTTTTAGATCAGGTTCTGTTCTCAGGATAGAGACGGCATGACAATAAATACATCAGTGCTACTCAGGCAAACATAAATATTAGACTATTCATAGAATATACTAAAATAAACAGCCACACCCTAAGGACACTAAGGCAAATTATGCAAGTTCTTAAAAAATTTAACTCCAGTTAGTGTTGACCTACATTAAATCCATGTCCTTTTTGCTGTTCTACCACTGCACTTTCCCTGATTCTCCACAATATTGATTATAACCAGTATGACAGACTTTGACTACATATACCTTAAAGCAGGAATTGCTGCTTCTTTGTGTGTTTTAACAGCTACAACAGTCTGATTACTGATTATGGCTCCTGGAAAACTACCGGGAAGCTCGTACTTTAAGTTTTGTTGCACCTATCTGCCAACAAAACCAGTTTTATTTTCAGGACAAAAACTGTTTTTGTGGCTTGAAAATGGCAGATTCCACGACTAAGCTGTCTTCACCACTGTTTTGAGCTAGTATTTAAATTAAGAGTTCTTGTTTTATTCCTTCTGATGATCATTTTTTAGTTAGAATTTAATTTTTGAAGTATAATTAATATATGTTAACT
Organism: Steatornis caripensis; assembly: GCA_013398225.1. Taxonomy (NCBI): domain Eukaryota; kingdom Metazoa; phylum Chordata; class Aves; order Caprimulgiformes; family Steatornithidae; genus Steatornis; species Steatornis caripensis. The sequence goes on along the minus strand of VZSC01011578.1, from coordinate 111,640 downwards.
GCTTTAAAGTGCATGAAATAAAAAGTGCATTTAGCAGCTTTATTCAGTTCTGTGTTGTGATATAAGAACTCTGTGCCTTTAACAAAAAATTACTGATTTTACTACATGCAGTATCAAAGTGCTTACACTGAATTTTAAATACTCAAACACATGTATAATCATCACATGATTTTTTTTTTTGCCGCATCAGAAAATGAAGTATGATATACAGACAATTCAAGTGTTGCATATTTGTGTCTGCAGTTAAACATGTACATTCATAACTGACAATTTTATACTAGCTTCACACTATATTGTCTGCAGCAGCTCAGATAATTTATTCCTTTTACCCAGAGTCAAATCAGAAATGGTCCCAATGGTTCCCCTCACAGAATCACAGAATGGTAGGGGTTGGAAGGGACCTCTAGAGATCACTCAGTCCAACCCCCCTGCTAAAGCAGGTGCCCCTAGAGCAGGGTGCACAGGAACGCGGCCAGACGGGTTTTGAATATGTCCACAGAAGGAGACTCCCCAGCCTCCCTGGGCAGCCTGTGCCAGGGCTCTGTCACCCTCACAGTAAAGAAGTTCTTCCTCATGTTCAGGTGGAACTCCCTGTGCTCCAGTTTGTGCCTGTTGCCCCATGTCGTGTTGCTGGGCACCACTGAAAAGAGCCTGGCCCCATCCTCTTGACACCCGCCCTTTAGGTATTCATCAGCATTGATGAGATCCCCTCTCAGTCTTCTCTTCTCCAGGCTGAACAGACCCAGGTCTCTCAGCCTTTCCTCATAAGAGAGGTGCTCCACTCCCCTCATCATCTTTGTTGCCCTCCGCTGGACTCTCTCCAGTAGTTCCCTGTCTCTCTGGACACAGCACTCCAGGTGTGGCCTCACCAGGGCAGAGTAAAGGGGCAGGATGACCTCCCTCGACCTGCTGGCCACACTCTTCTGAATGCACCCCAAGATGCCATCGGCCTTCCTGGCCACAAGGGCACATTGTCCACCAGCACTCCCAGGTCATTCTCTGCAGAGCTGCTCTCCAGCATGTCAGCCCCCAACCTGTACTGGTGCTTGGGGTTGTTCCTCCCCAGGTGCAGGATCCTACACTTGCCCTTGTTCAACTCCATCAGGTTCCTCTCCGCCCAACTCTCCAGCCTGTCCAGGTCACGCTGAATGGCAGCACAGCCTTCCGGTGATTGAGCCACTCCTCCCAGCTTTGTATCGTCAGCAAACTTGCTGAGGGTACACTCTGTCCCTTCATCCACGTCACTGATGGATATGTTGAACGGGGCTGGATCCAGCACTGACCCCTGGGGAACACCGCTGGTCGCAGGCCTCCAACCAGACTCTGTGCCACTGATTACAACCTGCTGAGCTCTGCCATTCAGCCAGTTCCCAATCCAGCTCACTATCCACTCATCTAGCCCACACCTACCCATGACGATGTTGTGGGAGACAGTGTCAAAAGCCTTGCTGAAGTCAACGTAGACAACATCCACTGCTCTCTCCCTGTCTACCCAGCCAGTCATGCCATCACAGAAGGCTATCAGGTTGGTCAAGCAGGATTTCCCCTTGGTGAGTCCATGTTGACTACTCCTGATAGTCGTCTTCTCTTCCATGTGCTTTGAGACGACTTCCAGTACGAGCTGTTCCATCATGTTTCCAGTGATGGAGGTGAGACTGACTGGACTGCAGTTTCCCGGGTCTTCCTTCTTGCCCTTTTTGAAGTGAGACTGGTTATCCTCCAATCCTCAGGCACTCCTCCTGTTCTCCAAAACTTTTCAAAGATGATGCAGTGTGGCCTGGCAATAAGATCTGCCAGCTCCCTCAGCACTCGTGGGTGCATCCCATCAGGGCCCATGGACTTGTGGGTGTCCAGTTTGCCTAAGTGGTCTTTGACCCAATCATCCTCAACCACGGGGAAGTCTTCATTTCTCCAGGCTTTCTCTTTTACCTTCAGGGACTGGGAATCCTGAGAGCTGGCCTTGGCAGTGAAGACTGAAGCAAAGAAGGCATTCAGTAATTCCACCTTCTCTGCATCCTCTGTCACCTGGGTGCCCTCCTTGTTTAGCAGCGTGCCCACACTTTCCCTAGTCTTCCTTTTGCTACCAATGTACCTGTAGAAGCCCTTCCTGTTGTCCTTGACCTCCCTCGCCAGCTTCAATTCCAGGTAGGCCTTAGCCTTCCTAGTTGCATCCCTGCATGCTCTGACAACATTCCTCTATTCCTCCCAAGTGGATTGCCCTTTTTTCCACATCCTGTAAATTTCCTTCTTCCCTTTGAGTTTTTTTACAAGCTCCTTGCTTACCCATGTAGGTCTCCTGCCTCCTATATTTGACTTCTCACTTGTAGGGATGCACTGATCTTCAGCTTGGAGGAGGTGGTTCGTGAATATTAACGAGCTCTCTTGGCCCCCCCTGCCTTCTAGAGTCCTAACCCATGGAATTCCTCCAAGAAAGTCTTTGAAGAGGACAAAGTTAGCTTTCCTGAAGTCCAGAGTTGTAATCCTACTTGCTGCCCTGCTTTGTCCATGCAGAATCCAGAACTCCGCCATCTCATGGTCTCTGCAGCCAAGGCTATCCCCAACCTTCACATCCCCAATCAGTCCTTCTTTGTTCGTTAGTATCAGGTACAGCAGGACTCCTCTCCTTGTTGGCTCCTCCACCACTTGTGTTAAAAAGTTATCATCAATGATCTGCAGGAACCTCCTGGACTGTGCGTGCCTAGCCATGTTGTCTTTCCAGCAGATATCAGGGTGGTTGAAGTCCCCCATGAGAACCAGGGTCTGCAACTGTGAGGCAATTTTCAGCTGTCACTGAACTAGAACTCATTTGTATTACTTACTGGCAGGTTTAGGGGAAAAGAGATAACTAAGACTTTGTCCTAAAGCATGTTAAGTACCTATTTGCTATGAACTTATGTCAAAGACTTTAAGAGATAAAATTTGGATGCAACAGGCATTCAATTGGCTTGAAGTAGGCTCAGGAATTTCAGCTAGTAGGTTCCACATTAACACTCCCTGACATACCCATTCTTGAAGAAAAAGGTGCGTCTGTCGTTTGTGTACAGAGCTGATACATTCCCCGCCCCCACCCCAAGCAATACTACATTGCTTTCAAAACTACATTCTCAAAGCTTAGACAACAATTGCTGCTCATGCAACTTTGATTTAACGCCATTTCCAGACAGACAGTATCTTACTACATTTGCTCTCACACAAGAATGCGTTGCTTTACCGTACAATTCTCAATAGACTATACAGGCTCAGGGCAGCAGCTTCTGGGTATTTTTATTTGGAGGAGGCAGGGGCAGGTCGTCCTTTAACTGGCAGAAATGCTTGGTTTTCACAGCTTCTGTAACCACACAGCACTTATGGGTAGGTGCAAGCAAAGCCATAAGCGAACAGGAGCTACATACACATATTTGGGTTTAAATCACTTGCTGAGCAAGAAGAGACAATGCTTGTTTCTCTTTTCCTTTAGCTGAGTGTATAATTTGCTACACCCCTTTCATATTTATCAGAAACCAGCCTTCAGGGACTAAACAACATTGGTTGAATCCCTGAGCACTGTTTATCACATACACTAATCAAATAGGGCTTTTTTATGGAAAAAGTGATCTAAACTGCATTAAACTGCATATGCAAAAGGAGCTCAAATTTAGTTTAAGTGAACTTGTTTCAGGTATGCCTTAATTCCTGAATATTTTGACCAGAAACATAGCATCATTCCAGATATTATGAATACTAAAAAAGTTTACATGGACTCAAAACCCAACAGGGATACTCCATAGAAGGAAAATCTATGAGGGTCTGTTCAATAAAACACCACCACACCTGGGTCTGGATCTCTCTGAGCTGCAAATCATTAAAGACTGGAAGAAGTATTTTGGGGAGGTACCACTATGCTTCTGTGTTGTTCTGATACTCTTGTCAAGGCACCTGCAATGGGCCACCACTGAGGACAGGATACCTGTCCTCAGTGATGAACTTTGGTCTGACTCTGTACCACGTTGTCTCTCTCCAAATGATATCTAGCAGAGTGGCAACACTTGTAACATCCTGCCTTTTGGTAAGTGGTTTACAACCAGCCCAATAACAAATGTGATTAAAAAGGTAATATATAATCCTAACAACTAGGACATTAAAAATTCTGAAGACTGACAATGTAAAAATGTGGGGGAGCTAGGGACATAAGTCAAAGGATTTTTGAATTTTGTCGTACTTATTTCCTTTATTTACTTTCTAACGACAAATAAACCTTACATATTTTTATTACAGTAATACCTAAAAGCAGTCATTAGGGTCTTGTTATGCTAAAATGCCACATTAATACATAAAACACATCATCTTTGTACTCCTCAGAAGTACTTATTGTAGGCCAAGATAAAGTAGATCAAGAGCAAAATGCAGCACTAAATAACCTAAATTACTTGAGAGGTAGCTTGGAAAAGGTCATCCGAGTTCCACAAAGATTTTGAGGAAGAAAGTGAATAAGCAAATAAGCACAATTGATGGCTGAAGAGTCCTCCTTTAACTGCCCCAGTATAACCAACTACCAGCACTCAGAAAGTGAATCCATAACCAGCTTGATTCCATCAAATTAGTTTAGCACTCATCCTATCAGCATATTTAAACAGCTCACAGCATATAGTAACTCATTCTTCTGACCGAAGCAAAAATGCAAACAACTAAACAGGTGGCCATCTTACACAATATTCGCACATAAGGAGGAAACACCAGGAGTGAAGAGCAGACAATTCAATCATTCCAATGCAAACGGAAACAATAAAACCCCCAAAAGTCAAGCAAAACCAAGGGTGCATCCCTACAACTGAAGAACATCAGAGAAATGCAATGTAAGTATCAAAAGTCTGATTAATTTTAGCAGTTAAACTCAAGATCCCCTTTATTTGTGACGTCCCACGGCAGTGAGACTCAGTTTTTAAGTGCTATAAAATACCGATCTCTAGAAAGTAGTCCTTCATAACCTTAAAGCAGCGCCACAATGAACATATAATCAGAGCAAACAGGTTTTTGAGAATTGAGAAAAATTGCAAGCTGTAAAACACACCTTGGACTCAGGACTATAGCATTCCTAACACTAAACTGTTGACACGCTTAAGCCAGCGTAATATAAAGGATCTCAAGATCACAAAGAACTCCCTCCTCCAAAAACCAAAACACAAACCCTACTCCTAGCCAGACACAAAGTATACACTTTTGGCAACATTTGATGCTGAAATGCAATTCAAATCAAAGTCAAATATTAGAAAAAACGAAGACATCTCCATGTTAAAGAGTCCAAAAAATTACTTTCAAGAAGACCTTTTGAAAACCCACTAGCATCCGTCTTACATTTAGGAATTGCTTTTGAAGGAAGGCAGGGGCGTGAGACTCTTTCCAGTCCCTCTATCTCTGTCATTACCACTTCTGAGTGCCAGCCCAGTCCCAGTACTATTTAATTTGTATGCATCAGGGGTAATCCTTCTACTAACAAGACTGAGATTTGTCTATATAATTTGTATTAGCTGTGTCTAGTTTCCCAGGTTCACAAGCTCTTGCTAACATTGGCACTTATTGGTACTAGTATGTTAATGATATTTTTGAAACATCTCTTCAATAAAAACAGAAAAGTGGATTTTTATTAACACTACTTGACACTGCAAGTTTCTCATGCTATTGTATACCTGTCTGGGAATTTCAACAGTGTAAGCCCAAAGGCTTTAACGGAAGAGAAGGGAGTGGGCTAGGAACACACAGCCTCAGGAAAGCTCTGCTCGAGCTGCTGGGGAACTGCACTTGCGCACACCTACGTCAGAATAAGGCTTTCTGGAATCTTCTCCTTCAGTGACCGTAAAGGAAGCCTGCACAGACTAGCTCTGACCTGAAATAAAATCTTTAGGATATCAGGTAGCCTTAGGAATCTATCCGATATAAGCGTGTTGCCCATTTCACAAAAAAAAAAATACTAACTGAAGGGCAATACTTCTATTTACTACTCTGAAGTGTGTAAAAAATCCACTTTTACTATAGCAATTGCAGGTTGAGAAGCACCCTTGCAATTTTTAACTGTACTTAAGACATCGTTGGACTGACTAACATGTAACTAGTAGGTAATATCAGTGAACTGGCCATTTTTGAGTCTTTCCATAGAATTTATAAATCTTTCACAAGAAAGATTTTCTCATTAGAAAAACTGAATAAAGTATGATACTAGAACACTATTTTTATGACTGCTTAGTCCGTGCAATTAAAATCAAATAACAAGACTTGGAAACTTCCTGCAAACTTTCCAATCAAGGAGAAAGAATTCAAACCAGCAGAAACAGACAATGAACCTAAACAAAAGAGTTCAGAAATTAAAAAAAAATAATTCTAAAATAACATTCAAAAGAACATTACATTTCTAAAGCACGCCCTCATCATTTTTCCCTTCTCAATTTAAATAAAAAATACTAGTAATCTAAGCTTTTGATTGCAGCAATCAGTTGATGAAGTAATTTTTCAATTTTATGATATTCTACCCTAGAAATGTAAGAAAAAACTCCTTTAAAAAAAAATGTACCATTTTCTTGAAAAGTAAAACTGAAAAGGTGCAGTCATAAGTAATTTCTTAGGTGTTTCAAAGAAAGTGTCCACACTCACCAGCGCTGCTGCTTTCAGATTTTTCTTCTGGTTGGCTTTCTGGAAAAAAAAAAATGAACAAAAAAGGAAACATAATGTTTCTGTGTTGATTATTCGAAATTACATCTAAAAAGTGGGTTGCAAAGCAAAGAATGATAAATTAAGCTAAAATCACAATCACTGGGTTTAATTAATGTTTATAAATGTACTTTCTGAAGAATAATTTGCCATGTGGAACAACAAAAAAACCTCCTTTAGTGCTCAAACTCACAACTTATATGAGAGAACTTCATTCTTGCAGAGCTCAGAGGTGTAATGAAGTCACAAATTTATACAAAATCAGTAGTAGGATTATACTTAAGCGATGAATAGTATCCATGTATCTTGCTGGTCACTCTAGACAAATGAATATTATTTTGTATATTAAAAAAAGATCAAGTTTCTACAGAAGAATGCTCTTAATTGGCATTAGGTACATTTCTGAACGTGATCAATCTCTTCTCTACTCTTTCTGCAGATCACACAAGGATTTATTTCTCCAATCTTTTCCCTTCTGATCATTGGCACTCAAATGGTACTGTAGCCCAACTTGTTAGGTACAAAAAAACACACATAATCAGAAATGTCTCCTGTTCCACAGAGCAGAGAATCAAAGCATGTATGAAGGAAAAACCTGGACACAAGTGTCGCCAAGTAACTTGCCAAAATATTATCACATAGATGAATGGCAGATTCAGAAACAGCTTTCCGCGTGAAATTCCAATCCAGCATTTCAAGAGACGGCAGCCAGCAGATGCAGTTTGGTAAACTGAGTTATAGCACTTACCAAGCCCTACGAAATTAAACCCCTACATAAATTTGTCAACCTAAAACTTGACTATTACTCCTATATTTCTCCTTTTTATGTATCTTATAAGGTAGATAATAAAAAGAACATTTTCACTTATTCAAAATACAGTTGAACATGGTAAAATATACCTGTCCTTAGCTTTCAACTCAGAGATGCCACAGCTGTCGTTTATTTACTTACAGGCAAGAGTAAATTACTGCTCTAACTTGGAGAGTAATTTTTGAGTTCAGTTAGTTTGATCATTTCTGCCATTTACAGGCTGGGTATTAATAGAACTGAGAACATGAACTACTTTACAAAACCTTTTTCTTACCACTGATTCTTGCTGGCTTTCATGGCTGCTGGCTCTGTTTACTCATCGAGATGGCTGACAGCCTGAGGACTAACGCAAATGGAAAAAGAAGTATCTCACAGATCCTTCTTTCTTTACTGGCAGCTGTTGTTAGACTTAGCAGCTGAAGGCACGTGCTTTCTCACTGAGAAAACATCATTATATGGCCTCTTCCCATCATGGGAAGTTAAGATCCCTACCAACACAAGTTAAGCACAAAGCAAGTTAAGATCCCCACCAACTTTCAGATATACATGCAGGATAGCCTGTTTGCAGAAAAACATGTATTTTCTCATTGACTTTTTTTTGTGTGTATTTAGCACATTTACAGCGTAATGTTATTACTCAACCAATACTCCAATTCAGTCGTAACTTAATTACAGAAACATTCAGTACGCACACAAGAAGCAAAGAGGACGTAATGAAAAAATGTGCAAAGATATTAAGATATCAACCCCTGCCTGGACTGAGATGCAAGAAGTAGCTGGATTTACAGCTGTTTCTTTTTAACTCTGTTTCAATGAAAAGACTAGCTATCTAGCCAAAACTACTGCATAAGACATCACACTTAAAAATTGTTAATGGCGTGTCTGACTCAATACATCTGTATCATGTCTACAGGGAGAGTGTGTGTGTTCACTTGTATGCAGCAACAGAACCTGCCCTCTACAGCACAGACAAAAAAACAGGCAAAACTCAAGCCTTGCAAAAAAAGTGGCATTTTTCTTCTCATCAGTAGATAACGTCTTCGTGTTATGATTAAGTCACAAGTGTCTGCTTCAAAAATCTTCTCACTACTAACATCACGAAGAAGGTAAAGGAAGAGGTACTATGTCTACTCAATATATTTTATCCATGCAGATTACAGCTGCTCAGCCTCCTCCACAACATGCCAGATGCACAGGTAAATGTCAACAGGTTGGGGTTGTTTGTTTGGTTGGGGGCTTTGTTGTTGTTTTCTTGTTGGTTTATTTTTGGGAGGGAGTTGGGGGGGGAGTTTGGGTTTTTACACATCCATCAGTGAGACTGAAAACAACAAGGAAATTTAAAGTCTCTGAAGTAGGCAGAAAGCCAATTCTATTCCCACCACGCTGAGCCCATTCTAAGATCCCATATATTTTGTGCATTATATCCTCAATTGCTTAAATTTGTACAGGAATTAACAATCTATAGTTTTAATAACAAAAATGAAAAGAAAATTAGAAGCTTACCCGTGCCAGCCAGCTGAACCCATTTTACAGTAATTTGTTAATCCTTGCATATGCAAGGAATCCTTAATCATATGCAGTAAGTAAATAAATACAATTTCCATTTTGTCGGGATGGAGAAGAGAGATAATGTAAGCAGATGCAGTTGTTTTCTAAATGGACTGTATGTCACAATAACATACAAAATCTTGACCCATCAAAATGCTGTCTGTAATTAGACTAGCTTGAGTCACATAGTCTGCTTTTCTGATCATGGGTTGCACCTCCTTTATGATCCTCAGAAATATTTGGAAATTTGCATAAAAGCCAGAGATCTGAAAGGCTGTTGTTGCTTCCATTTCTTTTGATCATGAGGCTGCTGATAGTTTTTCCTCTTCTGCTAACAGCAGCCCATAAAAGACTGAAGTACAAAAAGGAACAAAGAAGCATTAAGTAAGAACTCAAAGCATTTTGGAGACTGGAATGTGCAGTTAAATGACAGCCTGAACAAAGAAAATGAGAAAGTACTGTTAAAGTAGACAGGTATACGTCAAAACTCCTCAGCAGGCAGAGCTAAGATGGCAGAACGATGAGGGAGGGCGTGTATTTCCTAAATAACAGTTTGATGAAAAATTTGAGAAGTCAAATATTCATCTAATAAGATTAGAAGTAGTATCACAAGGCATCAAGATTCTGAGCACTATGTATTTTACTGGAAATAATTAAACATAATTATAGGAGTACCTGCTTTGACGAAGGAAAGAAACATCTTTCCAGGATTTTTATTAGTGTTTCTTCCCTTCAGATTTCTTTAAATTTAAAATTTAAAAATAAAATAAATAAAAAAATAGCTGATATTTCAAAATACAAATATACAAAATACCAAATACAAACCTCTGAATATTCATTTTCACCGGAATACAATCATGCATTGTAGGTTACATAGTAGGCATGATTCATGTACAAACACAGAAAAGGTCCTTTCATGTATGAGAAGCTGTATAAAGGAAGAAAAACCCAACCCAAAACAAGAGAAGAATACTCAAGGGGCGTGGGAATAAAGGAGCTGTTCAAAAGTATATAGGAAGAGTTATGTGTATTATTGAACAGGAATACAAAAAAAAATAATTTCATGAATTGAGATTATGACAGAAGAGAAGACTCAGAACACTGAAGAGAAATGCCATGTTAAGAGACAGGAATCTTCCATGAACCATGCAACAGTGAAACAATCCATACATAAATGCTGCTCAGAAACAAAGGTCTGGTAGTCATTCTGTCAATGGAATTCTCTAAACACTTTTTACTTTCAGTAAGATGGAATAAGCATGAAGGAAATTAAAGTCACTAAAAGAGGCATTAAGGCAATCCCACTTCTGAAGGGGGAGTTGTGAAGATATATTCAAAATTTCAATAAAATGAGTCATCTCGCCCAACTTTACAGAAATATCTTATGCTTTATTTGTGCCTACAGTGTAAAATCCTCCTCTCCACCCTTCAGTGCTTTACATTTAGGGATGCAATTGCTTGCCAAGGTCTGTGTTTTCCCAAGACACATTAGTAGCACATTTTTCCAAGAACTAGCTTAGTAAGAAACTTTTATCATTATCTACAACATAGCTGTGTTTTTTATTTATATTTAGAGCCAACAATCCTAAACTACCTGCTGGCAGAAAAATTAAGCAACAGGCAATTAAAGCAGTAAGGGAATTAATTTATAATCACAATCAGAAAAGTTTGCTGTTAAATGCTTAACAAAAGCATGTCTCCATTCCTTTAACCAAGAAATAAACTGTCAAATTATAGCATTTCCTTATACCAAGGTGTCTGCTAGTAGGAAGCTCAGAAAACCCCCCAATTTTAACCAAGCATACCCTATATCAAACCAATGACTTGGCCCTAGATAGTTCTTAGCTATACACACATTAAAAAAACCCATTTTGTTCAATACAACACATTGAAATATATGCAAAATGGTCTCCTTTCCTCCCGCCCAAAAAATTACAGCTATGATAGCTGATGACAAAGATAAGATGAAATGACTGGAAGCACAAATAGCATTGTTGCATAGCAACTGTTGATGTACATATGGTGATGTTTATGGAACAGAACGTAGTTCATATTTAATGCACAAATAATGCTGAAACCAGCCTAGACAGCAAGACCTAGACCGCAAGAGACAACTGTGCTTTGGGCCCCTCTGCAGTCATCACAGAAGCCATGCTTCCCGCTAGTTTTGCTAAACTGATGTGCAGGAACTGATGTTCAGCGATTTGCCCAGCAATGAAGACAACACAACATCTCGCACATGCAAACAGTCTTGCAAAGGAAGCAGGGAGATATTTTGCTACTTTCAGAGTGCATTCTACTACTCTGTATTATTCATTAGAGCTATTTCAAAACACAGAATTAGGAAAAGAAATGGAACAGGAGAAACTCCAGAGATAGTCTAAACAGAAAGTGCACCATGTGTGAAAGCCAGCATAGACCAGACTTTTAACAGTATCTGGGATGGGATCCACTTTATCCAGCTTTGTATTAGCTCAGATCTAGTACGCACACTGCAGAAGACCAAGAAACTGCAATTCATTAGACTCTGGACATAACAAACGGCACCTCAGAAAAGCTTACCACTCTCCATGAACTAATATGGAACCACCAGAGATGCAGATGTTTACAATACACGAACTAAAGGATTCCTTACAACTACGACACGTATTAGAAGCAAGTTAAGACAAAATACAACAAACCCCACAGAAAATCCATTCAGAAGTCTAGAAATTACATCAGGCAGAAAATAGTAAATTACTTGTCAAATTTCATCTCTTTTGCTTACTCTAAGTGAGCACTGACACTGATGAGTCAATGTGAAGTGCTGAATTATCCAGAATATGTAAACTCGCTGCAGCATCTTCCAAGATTATAAAAAGTTTCAGAGGCAGCTGTGTGTCATTCACTTTCTGAAAGACCATCAAAAAGATGGTCACTACAACACAAGGATCCCAGGATTAGAGGATAGCACACAGAATAGATCTTAGGTCTTTTAATGTGCTCCAAAAAAACAGAAAAAATCCCAATCCAAACACACAACCAAGAAAACCTCAGCCTTTACAAAAGAAACCCAACGGGTTTATGCCATTTGCTCCATTTTAGGTAAGCTCTGTTCTCAAGAAGGGTACTGACTGACTGCAATACTCCATGAAGCACTTTTTTATCCATATTTCATTTGCATAATTCCTCAAATGCATCCTTCCAGATGCAACGTTAGCAATGCCATCTGCAGTTCCATACCAGCTTAATCTCTGGCCCACAGTTCAAATTGGCATATTGATTCTGTTACATGGTGCACTTTGCAAAAGAAAAAGGAACAAGATATCAATGCTTTTCACAAAAATATGCTAATTATAATTTGAAGACAAATACTGGCCTGTGAACATAAGAACGAACAAATTCCAATTTCCTATGACTGTCCCTTACTGCAGATTGACTGATATGCAATGTGTAAATTTTTCTTGAGTCTTTTTCCATGGCTGATATAATTGTACTGGTTTTTTCCATGTGGCACAAAATGGGGTAGCAGCCTTTCTTTCCATTGGGTCATCCATATGGTTTTGTTCCACTCTTCAGACACCTGTTTTCACCTTAGCTATAATTCACCATGAAATTTGTTGAAATTGGCCACCGAGCTCAAAACACATTGGCCACACACATTTAAACAAAAGAGTGTGGAATAAGGAATATGGTGTCTGTAAGAAATCTCACTGGAATTTGGAGTATTTGTGTCATATTCATCTTTACAACCAAAGTCATGCAAGAAAAGCACATTAAACTTTATTTTTGATTGTACTGCCAACACCAGCTTTAACACAACAGCAACACATTTCAGCCATTTTGCATTTAAGTGAATTTCATGAAAACTCACTGACTGCATATTAAGCTTGCTAATCTCAAGCGAAAACAATTTTGACAGGGTCTATGCTTATTCACTGCTTCATTCCAAACATTTCTCATTTCACTAACTACCCTTTGCTCCCAATTAATATAATAACTTCTACTCCATAGATCCACGGTCCTTGAACAACATCTTCTAGTTGCTAAGAAATGCAAAATTTTTAATTGATTAAATAAAAATTGGACAGCTTCTAAGTACCTAAAGATTTAGAGACAGTGGTATTACAGATGGTAAAACAGAAATAAATGGGCATCTTCCAGCTATTACATTCTAATGAGTTTCATCCTAACTGATGACAAACACTCCACACATTCAAGCATCTGCACTCACTGCAGTTTAAGTTATCCTTAGAGGTTTCTGAAGCAATATTTTGTATCAAAAGGTGTCTTGGGAAGCAAAATCCCCTGGGATTTGCAGCAAACGTGCAAAAGTTACTGAATGTATACTCCGAACACATTCTCACACCTGAAATCTCTCTCTTTTGTAAAGCATTCTGAAGTTGAGGCACAGAGAAATTAAAAAGGATGAAGTACTACTAAAATGCTTGCAACAGTCTTGAAAACTTATTTCCTATCTCCTTCCACATTCATAATCTAATAATTATAAACCTCAGTATTTTTAAAATGTTGCAAATCACACACACGAAAATACACATTTTTTTAAAAGTGAAAAACCAATAACACAATTACATTAGTTTCAGAGAAAGGGAAAACAAATGAAAAGTGCCTAAGGTGTAGAGTAAGAGCTTGTATTTGTAAACACAACTGAGACAGCCAAGCTACTTGTACATTAATATCTCAATGCTCAGCTGTTAAATCATTAAAATTTTAAAAAGGAGGTGGTCAAACTTACTAAGTATTCTAACTCTGCCCTGTGAGTTACGATTCTCCCTCCCTCATTTATGCGACAAAGCATCACACTGCCATAACAGCAAGCACCTGACAGCCTATGAACATGAAAACATCGGAAGCTGGTCGCACTCTGGTCTGCTGCCCCACAGAAGGCCGAGGGATCAAAAAATATTACTGTTATTTGTCTTCTGGGGAAACCAAAACCTAAGTGCTGGAAACTGAGATACCTTCTGCAGACAATGAGATATGCTCTGCAGCCACCTTCCTTTTCTCTCTAACATCCAGAACGCGACCATGTAATTTCAGTAGAAAACCTTACAGCATGTGGGGTTACACCAAGGCAGGCTGCTGAACTTACTATACAGCGTAACACTACCATGTACCCTTAAGTCTACCAATTTAGGACATATAATCTTGAATATCCTAATCACTCATACAGCTACTGAGCTGAACTTAAGGCAGGCCAAACAGCTAAAATCCAGTGAGAAAGATGATAACCTGATATTGCTGCGCTGTTTGGTGTTATGACCTTGTTAAGCTTTAATACACTTAAACCATATATATACTTGAAGAAAATGTGGTGAATAGATATGTTTATTGCTAAAATGGACCTGTTCAACTGGACAGAAGAAGAATCAGCATTCTTACAAAATATATTCACAGCAGAGACCAATTCAAGTAGAAAAATATTCATTGATCCCAAAAGTACAGGCGAACACAAAAACATTTTTTCCAATGAAAACCCTAAAGGGGAATACACAATGTACTGCATTCCATGCACTCTCTGTTCTCTTTAGCAGACCCACAGCTGAAATATACATCATAACCTTATGCAGAGAACTTAAATTAGTTGCTCAATCATATGTAGAAAAGAGACAGACATAAAAAAAGCACAACAGTGTTATATATGCAGATAACAACAAAACAGAGCCAAAATGTGACTCCTGACTCTTCTGGCTTTTACAGCATTCAGTTTATTGAAATAATGTATACTGGAATAACAAAAACTTTAATTCTAACTTACCTACTGAACTTTCTGTGAACACTGTTAAGGTCTGTCCTCCCACACTTTGCAAAAGAAATGGATGTTCCCTTGGTGCACTGACTGAAGCAGGTTTTCCTCCAATATCATTGATGCTTGCAAGCTCTTCATTCAAAGTAAATGACACCTAACGGTCACAATTACCACAGTGTTACTAAACAGACTCAATTACACAGCTTTACGAGTTATAGGGAAACAAAAAGAGAGAAAACGCAAGTAGTATAGAACATTTCCATTTCAAAAACATAAACAGTGGGATAAGTCTGACTATATTGATCTCTTGCTGAAATACAGAATTCAAAGCTTTCATATCCTTAATAAAATTTACTCATCTTTTAAAAAACGGTAAATTACTTCCTCCTGAAGTCAGAGAACAATTTGATTTTACTTATTAAAATGTGAGGCACAATAAGTTTTCAGACACTGCTCAGTAGGAGTGCTTTAAAATGCTCCACGCAGCCAGCTGAGTTCCAGAAAAAGTGCTAACGTACCACGACAAGTGGTGTTAGCCTGGGCACTCCTGAACTCCATGCAGCCCAGGAGAGGTTCAAATAAGGCTCCTTTGCTATGTTTACATTGTATGCCCAATACAGGAGTTGAGGAAGTAGTGGGGGGATTGCACAACCAGAACGCCTAGCCCAGGACACCACAAGAAACCCAAAGAAGGGTACTTCAGACCAGCACTGCGTGCTTTTCCAGTATGTCCTGATTAGCCTCATTCTGCCACACAACAACAGGGTCTCCAGGAAACCACCCATTCTCATGGGTGAGAACTCACCACTTGGCTCTACAGGGACTGCATAATGAGATTTGTGGCTCCTAGCACTACCAAGATTTTGGTGTGGGGTTCACAAAATTGGGAGGTTGGCTCATATTCCACCCTAGAAGAGTCCAATCAAACATCCAAACCTCCAGCAGAACTCTCTCCACTTACTCTAAAGGTATTTTGGCCAGGTTATCAAACGGCAAATGCAGCTTGCATCCCGGCCATTTTTTGGTCCACAGTTTCTTCCAAATCAGTGACAGACCTATGTGGTATTTGAAGTAATTCTAACTAACTTTCCTTATCACCTGTAAAAGATACAGGAAGCTACTATCATTCGTTGAGGCTGCTAATGAAAACAGTTTCCTTTGCATGAAGAAAAACATTCAAGTTGCTTTATATTTAGTAGGACCAAATTCCAAATATAAGACAGAATACTTTCTGAAATTGCAACCCTTCATCTCCAACTTCTGTTGCTTTATCATCATCCTCCTTGATTTTCAGACAGCCCTTTGCACTAACACATCTCAAAATGTTTAGAGAGAAGGTCACTACCATGACTGCTGCTCACAGATGGGTAAACACACTTAGGGAACAAAGAAACTTGATCAAAATCCCACAGCAAACCTATGGACAGAGCTACAAACAGAATTCTTTCCTCCTGATTCTGTGGTACAATGCCTCATTACAGGTGTAACAAAAAATATGCGACATTAGAAACCAGCATGTTCTAAACAATTTTTAGAATTCAAAATATCACACATTCACAGCCTTTGTATTTAGTAATTACTTACTTCTGTTCTTCCTTGATTTCTGCAAAAGAAAATATTTAATGTTTTAGTTTCCATAATCTAATTCCACAAGTTTATCTTCCCTGGTAATAAACAAATTCAAATTCTAGTTTTGTTACTTATCTTCACTCCTCAGCTGCTCAAAACTTTTTTTATGCTGATGCCCAAGAATAAATGGGAAAAGTCAGCAGGTGAGAACAGAAGCAGCAAAATAGCACATAAGTAAGTTAAAGAACATTCTCCAGTCAGATGTGCATATTTCTTGGGTTTAAGAAATCAAACATCATGTAACGGGATACAGTCATTCCCCAGTATAATTTAACATAATTTATATATTAATATATACTATATTTCACATAATTTATATATTAATCACTATACAAAAAAGTACCTTTCAGGTTTCAGAGAAATATGCACAGTTTGCAAAAAACAGGATTATGTATTATAAGAGATGCAACATAATCTATATTGCTGCAGGTAATTTCCTCTAAGAATTGCAACCTATAAAGGTACAGTAAAGGCTTACTTGGCAATCCTTAATTTTCCCACTTCACCCCTTCCTGAAGCTTTATTCCACTGTTGTGACAAGTATTTGGGGACCTAAAAAAAGAAGACAGATTTCAAGAAAAGCAGATTTTAAAATTCTGTGTAAGTTGTGTAGGTGTATATACTTTAAATGTGTTTACCCTGGCTACTTCAGAATACAGTACAATCTAAATATAGTAGAGAATATATTCTATTAGGAAGACCAAAGAGAACAATGTAGCACAAAAATACGGCCAGTGTAGAGTCCCAAATTTCCCAAATGAGGGGAAAAACCTTACGATACCCTGAATCTCAGATACTATTATTCAATCATGAAAGGCAAAAAAAGATCAGCATCATATTCTTAAACCAAGGAGTCCAAATAATTTTATCAAGTAATACTATATCTTCAAATATTTATCAGAAATTCTCACCTGTCTAGGAAGGAAAAAAAACACAAACCAAACCCAAACAAAAAAAAATCCAACAATGAGTTAGGAAATAACAAGTCAAAAGACCAAAAGGTGCTGTGAAGGGAAAGCTTAGTCTGGGAACCTCAGACACACTGAGCAGCAAACCACAGCCCTACTCCCACCAGATGTCCACTTCTTCAACAGCAGAATTAACCTATGCAGATCTGCCTCCCATCACTCATTCCTGCGCCTCCACTGTACTGAGAAAGGTCTTTGTGCAGCTGGTCAGTATATGGAAAGAGCAAACTGATCTGGCTGGGAGGTGTGGGGGACTTCTACATTTTAGCTGTGCTGATTTTACATTCAGCATGTAGAACAACCAAATCAGGTTCTCAATCCATTTCCCCAAACAACTGCACAAAGCAAAGGAACAAGCAGCCCTGCTTACAAAAGCTGCTCCAGTGATGCTGAATGACCTAAATACATTCCTTCAGTTACAAAGGTTTTGGTATCTACAACCTCAGGTGGCCTGGGATTTTGGTGGACAACAAAGGCACCTACCTAACCAAACAACAAGCTGGAAGCCGGCCATCCAAGCAGACCCATTTTTCCTCTTCTCCCATCAATGTAGCTCAAAATCACAGCCTGCCTCTCCACTCTCTGGCCAAAAAAGTACCATCTAACTACCTCCAGGTAAACGAGGCCTCAACAGCTGGCACTTTCACGGCCAGCCTTAACGCCTTGCTGCTGCTGCTGTGCTGCACACTCACACTCTTCAGGCTCCCAGAAGCATCCCAGAAGTGACGACGCATGCACGTTTATGTGCAGCAGCAACAGCACTTCTTTTTTCTGGAGAGAGTAACGCCAGAGAGAAGGTGTCCAGTTCTCAGCAGCATTACCCCAGTTCTCCCTAAAGACCAAACAAGCTTAAAGATGACAAACATTTATTCCGTGAAATCAAAAGGTTAAGTGTTTATTTCGATATATGGCGCTATCACTGATGAGCACCTATAAATCTGAGCACTCGTACGAGGGCACAGTTTCCCAGGACTTCAAAAGGTGGACTGCACTGGCGGCTGCCACCACCCTGCCTCAGACAGGAGCTCCCAGCTCAGCCTGTGCATTCAGACCCAGGCACTTCAAGCTTCTCAGTCGAGTCCCAGAGGAAGGATGAACTTCTCTACCTTC
Organism: Steatornis caripensis; assembly: GCA_013398225.1. Lineage (NCBI taxonomy): Eukaryota > Metazoa > Chordata > Aves > Caprimulgiformes > Steatornithidae > Steatornis > Steatornis caripensis. The sequence continues at coordinate 93,147 of VZSC01011578.1, read as the reverse complement.
TCTGCTCCACCACCAGGTCTACCTTTCCTTGCAAAAAGCCAGCTCAGTTATAATAGTAATATAACAGCATAGAGCACAATGTTTTGAAGATCACAAAGATTTGCAGATCACAGGTTTTTTCCCCACCATTCAGCAATTACAACTGTCTCTTCTGTGGCAGCTTTTTATACAGACTGAACATGACACATCAGTACAACAAATGTGAGATTGGAGCAATCACCCCCCTACACAGAAACAGAAGCTATTAGATGTAGAAGTTCCATGGCACATCAAGAGATGGAATACAGACCTGAGGCAATACGGACAATCTCACACCTGACTATTTAAAACTAAGTGTAAGACGTTCAAGTGACACAGAAATTACAGATTTTTTTCAAAAGAGAACAGCTGAAAGCACTCTAATAGAACCTACTACTTCATGTAAACCCCTTTCTTTCTAAGAAGGATGCAGCAGTCACTGGGACAACATCATCTTGAAGACCTACAGTAACTGTCTCGGTGTCTCGCAAAACAGCAGCTTGTTAAAGGAAAAATCATGTATTGTTCCAATGCCACGTATTAAAGAAGTATTCCGATACAGAAACTTTACTTTTTTTTTTCATATGCTCATGACGCATCAGGACAAATCTACACTCTTTAACATTGCAGCAATGTTCTTTACTGGTACAGCAAAGTTTATTCTGGCTCACACAGTCCACAGCTACTGAAAACATCCGTGCCCACGTAGAAAAATGGCACAAGAGACAGTCAGTGAGAAAGAGAAATGTACTAAGCTCTGCCTGTGGCTTTCTCTGTTCCAAGAAGCAAAGAGGTACTCCGTAGTCTGATTTTTGTCTCACATAGAATAAAACTAAGCCAAGTTTCACCACACAGCTGAAAAAGTAAAGAGCCTGTTCCAGGAACTTGCTAACGAATAACTTCCTAAAGCTCAAATGAACTTAACACTAACCTTGCATTTACCTGTTCTTCAAAAAAAATCCCAGAAAACACCTCGATACTTCTGCTCTTAGCACTTCCCTTTAGTCTCACAGCACCCCATGAAGTACTGTGGAACAGCCTGAAAATCCAGATGTCCTCCAACTGCTCAGCCAAACTACATATCTTTCCATAAACTCCTAACACTGGGTCAAAAATGCCACAAATGCACAACAGAAAGCCATGAATTGGTACACTCTACTGACACATATTTTTTCCACAGTTTTCAAAGCGGTAATTTTCTACAGCAGATTTCATGCCTGATCAGACATAATTTTCTTTCTAAAGCCAAGATAAATGCTATGACATGTGCCCCAGGTGACTCAATAGAAATATTATTGCGAGCTCGTACCTAATCTGGATCTAATTTATATTGCCAGGTAATAAGGTAGACACACATTCAGTACTAGTGGACAAGGAGTGGAGGACTCTCACGCTGTTAAAATCACTGACTTGCTATACAATATAATCAGACAGGGAATTTATTTAGATTAAGAGGTTGCAGCTCAATCACACTTCTTTCAGCTGCATGGGAAACAGTCTCAAAGAGTGCAATTAATCATCTTTCTGCTGGCCTATCTCCAGTCAAGGGCTATGCAGAGAAAGAAAAAGGGTTATGAAGGACTGTGATCAAAGGATTACTTCTAGCTATACACAGTTACTTTAGTTAAAACCAGATGGTACTCTCAAAACCACGTGCTAAACTCTGTAGCTCCACGCTAACGGCGAAAACATTCACAGGAAAGATTAAATAAAGTCTTACACAGTGCAGACATCTTAATTTGCCACTTTCTTTTCACTTTAGCATAATAAAAGTTTAACTTATGGAGAACAGTCAGTTTTCAAACTCTTACAACTCCTTGAAAGAAAATACAGATAACAAGAGCAATCTGCTTTTACAGAGCGGAAAGAATTTTCAAAGATCCCACAGTAGGATTTTGAAAAATACACACCCTCAGAAAGACTGACTTGTGGACAGAGTAGCTGCCATACTGAAAGGCTACGGAACGTTTTCAAGACAAGGGGCCTTTGTTCTGGGATTTGTAAGTAAGAACACTCTTCTCTTCAAAAACCATACAATTTAATCACGAGAAGAAATCTGACGTAGTTAAGTAGCATCACTTCAAGACCTCTTCAGATAGCTGCTTTCTTCTTGCTACTTACATCACACCGGCTCCAGTACCCGAGCCACCCTGCGGGTAGTGTCCGACACAAGGGCCCCTGCTCCACACATCTTTCAGCTTATTCTCAGCTTCCTACCTGCCTTTAGAACAAAACACACAAACAGCCCTTATCTGTAATAAACTACTTCTAATTTTCTGTATGAAATTAAATTAGCCCTTTCTCTCTACACAGTAGCAATCCATATGCAGTACGTACATCAGAAACGGACTAGGCTTATGTCAGGTTCTGTGTTTTTGTTTTCCTTTGAACATAAAAAACGAAATTATATAAAGATACCATCTTTCTAAATATAGATCAATGCAGCAGATTAAACAAAAAAAAAAATCACACGGAACAAGAAATTAACAATTCTAATGGCTAACACTAAATGGGCTTCACTTTACCACAAGTACATAACCAACAGTTCTTAGAATATTTCCCTATCTTAGCTTCCACTGAAAACACAGAAAAAAACATTCCAGTTGCTTTCTGGGTTTGTACTAAAGCCATTCATTTGACTTCTGGTACCTCCTCTTACTGCTCACGCTCCTAAAGTACTCATCACTACAATCTTTACTGCTGTTAAGTAGTCCCTCTGGAATACTTCCTGTGCTAGCATAATACACACTAAAAGGAAATTAAATAAGCCAGGTTTTTAATTCCAGCAGAACTGATTGCTCTCTCCATCAAAGGAAGGATAAATTCAGCCTCATTACCCTAGCTAGTGAAGACAGCAAGTTCAGGTGCTAAACACTGTCATGCCTCTGAGTGTGTTGAAGGTCCTAGTGATAAGAATGGTGTTTCCAAGTTCAGGTCCAAAGGAATTCAAAGGATAAAATCCTGCACATCCCTTGCTGTGGTCTACCAACGTTAGCAACTTTGTAATTTTTAAATTTTTTTATTACACTAGACGACAGTCAAATTATAAATTCAGACTACCTGCACGAATGATTACATTAACACTTACTTGGAAGAACAACATTTAAGCATTCCTCTCGGTCTAGTTTTCTCATTAAACCAGTCAGCACCCTGTGCTCAGAGTGACATCGACTAGAAGCACAGGCGTGCCTGAAAATTCCTGGCTTGCTTCCAGAACCACCAAACTGTACCAGACTAAAGGACAAGTAAGTTCAGTGTCTTGTCTCCTAATGCCACCAACAGCAGTACTTATGGAAGAGCAGAACATGAGAAGAAAAGGTATTTCTGCAGCACGCTATTCTAATTACTGCCATCTTTGACTCAGCAGCCTTGTGGTACGGTAGGACGTTAATTTTTAATACCTCAATTTGATTTTCTTGCCTGAATTTGACTAAAGGCTTTCCGAGCTCCTGTGAAGTTTTGACATTCACAACTTCCTATTGCAACACGTTCCAAAACTTAACTACATATTATGCAAAAAGGTACCTGCTTTGTTCACTCTGAGCCCCACCAGATGAATTCATTTGACACACCCTTAATTCTTGTGCTAGAACTGACTCTTCCCTATCCACCTGTGACATTACTCATGACTTTACAGACCTCTGTAAGATCTCCAAATCAACTCTGGTGCCAGCCTGAAAAGTAACAGTGTATTCAGGAGATTTTTCTACAGCCACCATTCTTTGTTCCCCAGAACATCCCTGGTGCTCTTCTCTGTACTGTTCTTAGGTCTACTGTATATTTTCCATGACGGAGGATGAGATCAGAACTACACACAGTATTTAGGATACAGGCAATACGATGGCATAATATTTTCTCTTTTGTTCTCTGTATCTTTTGTAATCACGCCCAATGTTGACTCTGCTCTTTTGGCATGACATTCTCAGTTATCTGCATCTACTGTGAAACTAAACCTCCTTTCTAACGACAACAACCAGCAGAGACCAAATCGCTGTGTAAGTATTAGGACAGTTCTTCTCTATGCACATCAGATTAGATTTTTCAACTCTGAATTTCATCTGACATTGTACCATTCTGTCACTCAGTATCATGATACACTTCTGCAGCTTTCTGCTGCCAGCTTTCAATTTCAAGGCCAGATTGGATGGGGCTTTGAGCAACCTGGTCTGGTGGAGGGTGTCCCTGCCCCTGGCCAGGGAGGTTGGAACTTGATGATCTTTAAGGTCTCTTCCAACCCAAACCATTCTATGATTTTTACTATCCTGGATAAGTTGTTATGCAGTTTTCTGTAATGTTTCATGAAACCAGACATTCAGGTGTCAGTACAAAAGAGGAAGCCAGATGCAGCAGCAACCACCACCAGCCTTACTCTGCTGCGCAGAATTTCTGAAATTCCCCTCCATTTTCAAGCGCCACAATAAGACATTTTGCTAGTTGAAGTATGATGGTGTAACACCCACTCCCCACCCAGAACCAGTATTTGGCTACTTCTCTGTCCCCACGGGTTTTCAAGTTGATGGTCTGAGCCTGATCTCTGCCACCAAGGGAGGAAAAGAAGGCCGCTAGAGTTTCTCCCCAGACAGAAGAAATACAGGTCTAGAAAAACTGGGGCACACCCACAGTGGAGGGGAAGGGGACCAGGGCACGTAGTCCCCACCGGCTGCGAGTCTCCTCTTTTCTGAGACAACGCTTGTTGCCAGCAGAAGCAGCCCAGACATCTCGACAAGAAATTCCTCCACAGAATCACAGAATGGTAGGGGTTGGAAGGGACCTCTAGAGATCATCTAGTCCAACACCACTGCTAAAGCAGGTGCCCCCACAGCAGGGTGCACAGGAAAGCATCCAGGCAGGTTTTGAATCTCTCCAGAGAAGGAGACTCCACAGCCTCCCTGGGCAGCCTGCTCCAGTGCTCTGCTACCCTCACAGTAAAGAAGTTCTTTCTTACGTTCAGGTGGAACTGCCTGTGCTCCAGTTTGTGCTCACTGTCCATTGTCCTGTCACTGGGCACCACTGAAAAGAGTGTGGCCCCATCCTCTTGACACCCGCCCTTTAGATATCGATAAGCATTGATGAGAAAAGAGCAGAGGCAGTGGCAGCCTCATAAGCAGCAGCAACAGCAGCGAGCACGACCTGCACCAGGCAAGTGCTTGGGTCTGATTTTATGATCTTCGTACCTTTTCACTGTGACCTCATTACAACTGTGCTATTTAAGCACTAAGGCAAGCTGCAGTGACAAGACACAGGAGCTCATTTTCCTTACTGTCGGGTTTTTTTTGGTAGTTTGGTTTGGGTTTTTTAGCAACGAGGAGAATCTGGAAGCTCTCAAACTTTCACAGGCTCTCAGAGTTTTGGGAAAATAAAAGTTACGCTACCACGTTTGTCGCCCCTAACAAAGCGCGAGCCAAGGACGGCTCTCAGGTAGCCCCGTTTTGCCCGTTTTGGGTACCGTACCCCAGCAGCCACCCAGGCAGATGCCACGCGCTGCTGCTCACCCATCCCCGCGCCCACGAAAAGGCAACGGGGCGCAGCCGCTGCCCAGGGGGAACCGGGGGCACCCCAGGCGCGGCCCCGTTCCCCGCCGCCGCCCCGCTCCCCGCCGCCGCCCGACCTCTTCCGCGGGACCCCACCCGGCAGCCGCCGCCCCCAGTCCCGAGCACGGCGGGGCGCGGGCACAGCGAGGCGCGGGGGAGGCCCCTCCAGTACAGGCCGCGCCGGGCCGGGCCCGGGGAAGCGCCGGCGGCTTCTCACCTTCACGAGCCACATGCCCGTGTTCTGCTTGGCGCCCGTGAGGTCCAGCTCGCCCTTCTCGCTCATGGCGGGGCAGGTGGCAGGGCCGAGGGGGAGGATGGGGCAGGCGGGCGCCTCTTCCTGCTCCCGGGCCCGCTCTACCCGCCCGGGCCCACACGGCAACGCACCGCCGGCAGACGGCGGCCCGCGGCGGACAAACCTCCTCCTCGTTCCGCGGGGCGCGGCGGAGGAAGGGCGGGGCGGGGCGGCAGGCTCCTTGGTTCTGGCAGCCGCGGGTTCGAGTCCTCACCCCGGAAGGACTGCGGGTATGGGGGACCCTCGACGTGGCGGCCGCGAAAAATTATTCTCTCCCTGTACTGGAACGGTTACGCCTGCAGGCTGGAGAACAGCAGCAGCATGCACAATGGTAGAGAAACCAAATGGAGGAGGGGTCCGGAGAGAGAAGGAGGCACTGCCATGACTGTGCTCTCCTGTGCAGGAAATGGCGGGCTGGGGAGCAGCCCCGAGGAACGGGGTCAAAGTTTCACAGTGTGCCCAAATGCCGCAAAAAGTGAGGAGAAAAAAAAGCAGGTTAATCATTTACAGTGCATGAAAAGTGAGGAATTAGGCTTAGCTTTCCGTAAAGGGCCCTCACTTCAAGGAGGAGCAGTGGGGTGTTGGGACAGGCTGCCTGGAGAGGGGATGGCATCTCGGGCACTGTGGAAATGCCTTAAGTCAGGAGAGAGCAAGTGTCTACCCGATGCGGCTGGTTCTGCTGTGAGGTGGGGTGATTGGGCTTAGATAACTTCTGTAAGTCCCTGGTTTATGACTCTTCCCCTATCGCTGGGGAGGTTTTCCTATCGTCTAGGCTGTTTCCCTTGTTGCAGTTGAAGCTCATTATTTCTTTTCTGTCCGTTGTGGACATGGAGAGCATTTTATTACCTTCCTCTCTGCAGTTTTACTTTATCCCTTCACTGACATGTATCCCTGTGGTTTGTCTCCACTTACACAAAACAATCTCAGTTAGTTCCATTTTGTCTCACAGGTCATATTTTCTAGACCTCTGGTCGTGCCCATTGCTCTCTGAATTCTCCCCAATACAGGGTTACATCCTCCTTAAAGTCTGGTTGCACAACAGCGAAGGTCATACACTGCCTGAGACTGCACCAGCAGTAAGCAGAGAATGATTCTGGTACAATATGCAAGACATTGCTCATCTGGCTTGCAGAAAGCAATCTCAGTATTACAACTCAGATATGATAGTCTGTCTAATTATAGGCAAGCATCTAGGTAACCAAGGAGGGCAGTGGTTTTTTGCATGCCTGAAGCAACAACAGCTAGCATTGAACTGTTCTGATTAGGATTACTTACATTTGAAAAGGACTTTTTTTTCACATTGGAACTGGAGGGTGGATGAAGCTTATATTGGTAGTCAGCTTCCACTAAAAATTCAGATTTCATTAAAACAACCTTTTGCAGATGCACTGGAGACATGTCCTTACATCCTAACAAAAATGGAAGCAGCTGGATCTCAACAGCGGCAAAACCAGTCACCATTCCTGGGACTGTGCGACTCTCAAATACTACAGGTCTAAGATCCTTAGGATTTGTTCACCTGGAAAAAGGGTGGATCTACATGGACAAACACCCTCACTTGCTTTTGGGTCCTACTCCAATGATTCTCCGTGCTCTACATAGGACAGTTTGTTCCCGGGGTCTCTTTGAGAGCACACCAGTGAATCCCCTCTAAGAGAAACCCAGAGGCATGGCTGGATAAACAAGAAGGTATGGATGCAACTGTACCCTGCCTTGCTCTTTGTGCCCAGTACAGTCCTCCAGCATAACTCCAAGAAACACTGCAACCTGGACTGTGGCCAAAACCTCTCAGGCCATTTTTCAGCATATGTACCGTTCTCCACCCTCCTATAAAACCACTCTTGTGGGTGATGGGTCCGGCAGAAATGAGGTGCTCAGTGATACCATTTTCAGAGAATCACAATATCACAGAATGGTTTGGGTTGGAAGGGACCTTAAAGATCATCTAGTCCAACTCCCCTGCCATGGTCAGGGACATCTTTTACTAGGCCAGGTTGCTCAGAGCCCTGTCCAACCTGGCCCTGAACTCTTGCAATGATGGGGCATCCACAACTCCTCTGGGCAACTCGTGCCCATGTCTCACCACCCTCATCATAAAGAATTTCTTCCTTATATCTAATCTAAACATACCCTCTTTTGGTCTAAAACCATTGCCCCTCGTCCTATCACTACATGCCCCTGTAAAAGGTCCCTCTCCAGCTCTCTTGTAGGCCCCTTCAGGTACTGGAAGGTCTCCCTGGAGCCTTCTCTTCTCCAGGCTGAACAACCCCAGCTCTCCCAGCCTGCCTGCACAGGAGAGGTGCTCCAGCCACCTGATCATTTTTGTGGCGCTCCTCTGGACTCGATCCAACAGGTCCATGTCTTTCCTGTGCAGGGGACCCCAGAGCTGAGCGCAGTACTCTAGGTGGGGTCTCAAATTTTCCCATAGGATAAACATTAAATTTGTGACAAATTTCTCCTCCTGCCACCACTCCCAGCTCAGCCTGCGTGCTCAGATCACACCGGCAACCACTTTTAAAAAAGAAAAAAGAGGTGGAATGGATGTTTCTAACAGGAGTGACATTTTCAGCAAGGTGGCATCATGGTGGGTTTGGACAAGCCCGCATTCTGCCAGATGGGTGATGGAAGGAGAGGAGCTCTGCTTGCAAGCGTCTGAGTTGCAGGCAATGGCAGCATGACTGACCGCCTCAGGGCCCTTTAGAGAAGGAACCCACGAGGAGTCATCGCTATTATCCCAGGTGTAAGTAACAACAGTGAAAACTTTGGTAAAAGCCTGGCAATTGGGGCGACTCAGCTGGCAACCCAGAGGTGAAGGTGGCCAGGCAGAGATCTTGCCTGGATCCCTCCAGGCAGCCTCTCCAGACCCATTTCCACAGACACTGAAATTAAAGGGACAACAGGCAGGAAAAGAGTGCATTTTCAGTAATTCCTCATTTAAAATCTCAACCTTCTATTTGCCAGGGAGACATTTAGCACCACAGAGGAGGATCTGGAGGCCAGCTGCTGAGCAGCGGAGCTGCGTGTTAGTCACCCATTTTCTTTTTCCTTGCACGGAAACAGATGTTGTGTGTGAGGAGACAGGTAGCCAAATTCAGACTTGCACAACCTTTCTCTCTTTTTTTTCCCCCCATCCAACTAGGTGAGATGAAGAGGCTGCAGTGTCAGCAGCAGCTGCACACAGATTCTCTTCGTCGGTTTTAGGAATGGGCTAATCACTGCAGCCTGATGGTGCTGGTTGAAAACCAGCACGGCAGAAGATATAAAAGGCCTGATGCTGTCCTGTTGAAGTTGACAGGAGTTTTGCCATCGGGAACTCATGTGTTTCCCTCAAAGCCTGGTGAGGATGAGGGAAGATGTGCTCCTGGGATCGTGTAGTGGCCCCAAACAAGATGTCAGTGATGGACACCATCAGACAAGTGACACTGAAAACGCTTCTCACAAACCAACTGGAGTTTTTAGGGGGAAATGACCTACTGGCAAAGTGAATTGCACATGAGAGTGTTCGAACCACTCAGCTGCATCCTCTGTGGGGAAAGCCTGCTTTATTGTTGGGTAGCACTAAAGTATGACACCTGGGAATGCTCCTTAGATCCCAGCATGATATGCATATCTCCCCAAGGGTCCCTGGGGGACAACACTCGCGCATGTGCTGGTCACTGCTTCGTGGCTCACCAGTTCCCGCTGGAGGGAAGGAGACCCGGACATGCAGGCAGAGAGCTGGCCAGGAAGCCTGGAGGCCATGTTCTGTCTTTTCCTGAGCCCTACTAATAGCACCAAACCGAGGAACCCCACAAACAGCTCTTGAAGCTGTCAGGATTCCTTTGCCCCAGCCTCACCAATTTCAGTTGCAAGACAATTCAACATAGTTCTTATTCCTTGTCTGGCAGGAGGAAGTCATGGGATAACATTGTTTTAGAAACATCTGATGTCTTGATAAAAACGTTGTTTTTTCCATACTTTTCCGGGTCAGAGAAAGCCCTGGGGAAGTGAGGCAGGCTGTGTAGAAATGAAATAAAATAGAGCATATGATAATTAGTGTGTTATGAGCTAATACAACACAGAAATCTATACTGCTCTCTGTGCAGATGTCGCCAAACCTTCCACTTTGAGTAAAGTAGCAGATGACAAACAGTTTTCATACATCAGATCAAACAAGTCAGCTATAATCACACTAAACTGCAAGCGCTGAATTATATTAAGCAGGTGGATCCCAACTTGTGTTTCAGTTTACAAGCAAGGCAGAGTGTGTGCGCGGCATTTTAACAAGACCAACAAAATATCCCTACTCGGGGTGCATGACAACAGAGAGAATGCCATTGCTTTGAGTGACACAAGAATGGAGTCACAGCCACCTCTGACTCCTCTTCACTGTCCTGCCAGCAATGAGTTTTCAGACCCTTTGTCTTTATTACTTTCCACGTGGTGGATGAAGAGGAGATGTGTATCTAGCACGAGGTGAGGGGAGAGGGACTGCTGCTCCTGGCTATGGTTCTGTGAAATCACACTAAGCACATGAAAGCCCCTTCCTACCTGAACTGCTGCAGCCACTTTGCTGCTCTGGGACTCATAATCCAGATGTGCCACAGGGGTCCAGCTGTGGGCTCTACCTGGAAGATCAACCATGCTACTGGGCCACAGGCTCCCCTTCCCATGAAAGGCATAGGGGCATGGCCAGCAAGGCCCCATCCCATTGTGGTGCTTGTGTGGCTGGGGACATGCAGGAATGGGAAGAATCTGGGAGAGGCCACAAGATGGCCCTGATCGTGCTGGCCACCTGGCTGGCTTGAGAGGTGGGCAGCCCTAAAAGAAGAGGCCATGACCTCCTTCCTGTGGCTAGATGCAGCTGGGCCATCTCACAGCCCAGAGGCTTGGGTATCAAAGACCAAAGCATTCACTTAGTTTCATGCAGCTAGAAGGCCCTGTTTTGGTGATTTCTCACTCCTCCTCAGGGACAGCTGGAGGACCGTTCTCCTTTTCTGGCTGCTAGTGCTGAGCATGTTGCAGGATGACCACCTCCTTGAGTCACTCTGCATTTGATGGGAGCCCCTGGCATTTGCAAGTGATTCCTGGTAGGTTTGGGAAGTTTCCTCATCTCTTGGTTCCAAGGTTTCCAGAAGGCATTTCACTGGGAAACAGTGGTGTCCCAGAAACCTGGTTTCACCTCTCCTCTGTGGATGGGGTGGCACCTCTGTTTTCTAGTATTTCCATGTACTGGAGGAGCTGAGTGCTGCCCACATCTGGATGCATCCCGAGTTCTACTGTGTATGCAGGAGCTGAGGTGGGCCTCCGTAGGGTCAAAACATTTGGGTCTGGAGCTAGAGCTGAGCTCTGCTGCATGAAGGGAAGCTCCTGCAGAAGCTGACTTTCACTTGGGAGCATTGAGCCAGGAAGGAGACTGTTCCCCCAAAAGCTAATGCTCTGACTTCATTCACTCCTGTCAGCCAGCCTCCTCATTAACAAATTAAGGTGAGCAGGGCACTCATTTTGGAAGAGGAAAGCTAATGGAATGAGATTGTTACAGAGTTGCTTGTCCTACTTAGTTACAAGTACTGTACAGCATCAGCAGATCCCTGCTGGCCAGTGAGGGTCTCTCCTATAGCCTCAATATCTGGTTTTGCAGCCGTCAAAGAACCCATGGCTTCACAAGTGTGTGAAAATTAATCTCAAAACTACCTGGCTTGCACAGCCAGCGCAAGCAGATGGCAAACTGACCTTTGCCATCTTCAACTGCGAGGTATCATTCTCTTGCCTGCACTGCAGATGATCTGTGTAACCTGGAAAAAAGGGAGGAAATAATCTGCAAAGAGACAAAAAACATCTGGGCAAAAGCATGATCATTATTTTGGCATAAGAGGAAAGAAAGTTTGTGTAGCTTATTCCAAAAACAGAGCACAGGCCATGGAGCTGCATATCTATTTCCTCTGGCAGCAAAGGATTCTGTGTGCCTCTTTAAGGCCAAAATATATGTTGCAGCCATTGTGTTTTCTTACAGCCTTTGAGCAATACATTAAGAACAGACTTGTTCACCCCAAGCTGTTCTGTGTCAGAGAGTGCAAAAGCATCAAGCTCATGGCAGAGCTCCCATTTCAGTATAAAAACTTTAACATCACACTTCTGCCTGAAAATGTAACTCAAAACCCCAGTTGTGATCAGAAGGCAATCTTTATTCATTAATCCTTTTTTCTCCTTTCTGTGTGTTTACAGCCACGCATTTTTATGTATGCTATGCATTGGACAACACTAGTATTTAAGCATGCGACGTTTTTAACCCAGTAATGGTATAAAGGTAAAGTGAGCTCTGAGCAGCCTGTTGCTTTCTATAGTGCCTTTTCATTATAGGTGAGTAGAAGATGTTACATAGAACTGAGTGCTACCTGTTTTCCAGTCCTCCTTTACCTTTTTTCTGATCCTTGAGTTTTCGGTGGTGATGGACTACCTGGGCACAAAAGGTCAGCGGTACCTACAGTCACTCATCTCCTGGATTTACCACTAATGACTTGGTCAAGAGCAAGGCATTTTCTATTCAGGTAACCAAAAAAAAAAAAAAAAGTAGTTTTCAATGGATTTATTTCCCTAGTGTTATAATTACACAAACGTGATTATATGCCAGTGATATTGCCATAATTATGTAGGTATAGACAACACAAAGTTGCCAATGTATGTCATTGATATATAAATTATCTTGTAATGGACTTTTGTTTTGCAGAGAGCACTTTCCAGTGACTCTAGAAGACTGTGTGACTAAGTTGAGCTAAAACAACATTAGTGACCAGAAGAACAAATCTAGAAGGCTACCAAATTGAAACAGGATGCTCCTGTTGGGAAGCCAGCCAGCCTGTTGTACAGGAGTCGCAGTGCTTGAACACACATGTCAGGACTGGCTGAGAGCCTCCTGCAGCTGCCCACAGTTGAAAGCATAGGCAGGTATATAAAATTTTGAGATTATGTGTATGTATAAATGCGATAAAGTCATCTAGTTTGCGTGTGCCACCACTTCAGAAGTGATTACTCTGGTACCCTGCAATGCCGCATATTTAAGTGCGATCATTAAAGGAAAACAAACACATGTATTTTCATCCAGACTCGTATCCCACCCATGCGCCTGGTTGCAACTCGGCCACAACAGCACCTCCCAACAAGCTCTCAATGAGATAATTAACTGGAGACATCAGAGGCATCTGCTTCATTACGCTGCGAACTGCCAGCAGGTTCCCTCCAAAGCCTTTCCACCTAATGGCCTTTACTGCCAGCTCTCTTTTTTCCCTAAGCACTGATTGTTGGCATTTCTCTAAAACAGTGCTAATGATGTAATAAATACGATTATATGAAAGTGGTTTGTCTCCTCACTGCATAAGCTAACAATGCTACTATGGACCAGAGCAAAATATGTTCTCTTTGCCACAAAGAAGGGCTTTCATGCTAGATTGAAATGAATAAACTGGAATGTGACCTACAACTGGTTCACATTTTACTGGATTTCTATTGATGGATGAGGTTAAATAAGGCTTGAAATTTTGCCTTCTGGTGAATTATTATGAGTTAAACACGAAAGGAGAACAGAAACAGCATTTCAGTCAGTGGGAGGAAAATAAGCTGAAGAGGAACAGAGGGAAACAGTGAACAAAACCAGCGAGGACAAGAAGAACCGATAAGAACATGGGTGCTAAAGGGCGGTGAGAGGGGCAGGGACCACAACTAACTCTGACGGCCTCATGTTACTCCTTTTATCTTCTGGCTAAAGGTATGTGGGGCTGGGGGAAAGAAATATGATGATTCTGGAATTAGTTATCATCAGAGGCTATTTCCTCATGGTCTGCTTCTTGCTGAAAACCACAAGCTTACCTCTGAGAACAATTTCTTCCAGAGACCGAGAGTTTAGCAGCAGTGTTACTGAGTGTCATTGATGTGTTATTGATTTAAATTGATATAGGGGTTTATGATAAAAAAAGAGATCATAACTAAATGATCAAATAGAATTTTATAAGAATGTTAGTTTTATAAGAACTTAGAGAATAATTGTATAACTATGGAATACTGTGTAACCATGTAACCAGCTATACTTCTATGATCTCATCTGCAAAGTCTCGGATGACTTGAAACAATACGACTTGAAACAACACTTTATTGGTTTTGCATGTCAAAAGGTAAGATTAATGGAAATCAGAGAAAATGAACTGTAACAACCTGCCTATATCTGCCAAGTTATGAAGAAACTAGGTGAAAAGTAATTCCAGCAGGGGGAGATCGCGACCACTGACCCACGGACCACCGACTCCTATTACACCCCAGACTCATTTTAGGACTCTAGTGCGCATGATTGGATAGAGGTGTGGATATTAAAATGATTTACTGGAATTAACATGTTTATGTATGAACCCTTGATTAATATGTATTATTGTATTCTATATAACCAGCATGTAATACGAACTAGGTGCGCGTTGTTGGCAAAATGATTCCCCTACGCACCCAGCGCTGCTAATAAAGAACTGTCTTCTTATCTACATCACATTGGTGTTGATAAGTTCTTTATACCGCTTTTCGGTAACAGCAGCAGCCCTCAAACTGGCACTTGCAGATTGCAGGATATGTCCACCTCCCTTCAGAAGCTCACACCCTGTTTCACATACGCTTGTCATTTCTGGAGACCCAATGTGATCAGGAGTTCGCTCTTCACATCATATGCTCTTAAGGTTGAATCGCTGAAGCTTTATCTAACAAAGCTGGATGTTAACCTCTTTCTTAAAGTTACCGGAAAAAAGACACATAAATAACAAAAGGCTGTTTCTGACTACAATGAGATTTCCCTTCAGAGCCTTCAATATTTTCACTAGTGTTGCAAACCTTGTCCTGTTACTACTCGCAGTCCTAAATCTCGCAGGACCTTTTCTCCTTTCACCCTCTGGCTTATGGTAGCTCTCCTTGCTGTTCCGTGAATTTGAGCTCTTGGCCCTCATTTTATCACGTTACTTAATTGCACTCCTTTTTAATATGCATAGTCATCCTCACTTGAATAACCTTCTGGTTGTTACAGCTTTTTCGAGGCTTTACCATTATATTCTTATTCTTATGCGTACACCTTCTTAAAATCTCCATCTCTCACACAGCACCAGTGCTACATCAATCTCATATAACATCATCCTTTCAGTATCCTTACTAGCAGAGCATTTTTCTAATCTGTCCTTCCTCAGTCTGGAGCTCAGAAGCCCTCAGCAAATTATTTAAGTCTTGCTTTTCTACACCGTTCTTTGAGAAAGAGTATTCCCCCTCTGTCTGCCTTGCCTTGCCCTGCGGATCTGGTTCATGCCTGCAAGGCACATTACCTAGTTATTTCTTAGAGAACAAATGTAACATAATCCTTTAAGGAACACCTTGATATGAGCCACAATGTGTCTCCTACCTTCAACATCTCTGCCTCTAATTTACTGATTTGCTGTTAAAGATTTGCTGTCGTTGCTGACTCTGACTCAGCCGTCTCTCAAATCAACACCAAAGAACAGCGCTGGCCCCAGCTGAGCTTCTCGCTCATCTCGCCGTCCCTGCTGTGCATTACCAGCACCTCTGATGGCCCCTGGGTACTGCTGAAGATCCTAATGCTTTTAATCAGGAGTTGAGACAGCAACGACTTGAAGCCAGCCATGGGCTTTATCCTCATTTGCTGGCATGTTACGCTAGGCAATAACATCTCCGTAACAGCATGATGGTTAAATTACCTGAACTTTCTTTGTTTGCGTGGAGATCTTCTGGAGTGACAGAGAAGGCGTCGTTCTGGCAGTCCTAGAAATAATGAAGTCTGATTTCTCATCTGCTTGTGTCTCTTGCTTGACTGACTTTGAGTCCTTCCTTTGTCTCAGAAAGGCTTTTCCCCTGTCATTAAATGTTAAATATTAACACTACATTAACAGCTCTATGTTGTTTTTTGACATATAGAGGGTTAAAACTGAAAAAGAAAAACATTTCAGGATTTTTTACCATGTGGAGAGGTGAGTGGCAGAGCTGAGATTAAATTTCTGGGACTTGTCTTCCTTGCCCTTTTGTTCCGATCTCTGTGATATACAACTGTGCTTCTGCTGAAGAAAACCCAGACATAGGAAGTCCCTTGTGCCTGCCAGTCCGCTGTGGGCTTTATAGGCATACAGAGTCCGTTACAGAGAAGAGCCCACTGCTACATTAGAAATATGGACAACATGAAATCACTGAGATGACTGTTCAATAAACTTCGGCTTTTTAAAATCAAGGCAGGTCGTGCTAAGTGTCCTCAGATCTTGGTGAGTCGTAGGTTTGGCATGACCTCCATTTTGAGCACTTTTGGATCAAGGCTTTTTTCCTCTTGTGAAATGTTATTGATTGAACCACAATTACAGTTTTGATGAGGGGCTTTGAAGTGGCCGTTGGAGTAGCAGGCAAATTCACACAGAGAGGAACAAATGTAAGAAGAATGGGTAGCAATTTCATTTGGGCCAGATGCGTGCTTCTCTGAAATGTCTGTGCATAACAAAAGGCCTGGATATTAAACCATCTGTTGCCTCTGCTGAGTGATGATGCAAATTATTTCTGACAGCCATCCAGAGGTGCTTCAGTTAAGCACCCAAAACTGTGCAGCTCTTCACTAGAAAATTTGCTGTTATTTTGGAAACACTGTGATACTTCCCTAGTCTAAAAAATCATTGACAACCTGTCAAAGATAAGAGCCAGCATCCAAGTCTCCTCACTAATAATTACTGCTCTAATCTGCTACAGAAAGTGCCAGGTATTCACCTCCCTCTTGGGAAATGTGAAATCTCTGGCAGTTAATAACATCTTTTTAACGTATTTACAGCAATTGTCTATTCTGACCCTCTCCAGAAGTGTAGCTTCTGTTAGCTGCTTTTGAGAGTGCTGGGAGAGCGCTGGCTGGTAGCAGATTCCTGTTCTTTCATTGTTGTTAGTCTGTGCTTGTAAACAGTGACCCAAAATAGAAACATGAGTGTTGCTTGAACAGCTAATATTTGCTACGAAGAAAGCGTCTCCACAACTAGGGGCAGATTCCACAGCCTCTGCTCGACTGAGTCATCTCTCCACACACAAGTGGTGCTGTAAAGTTCAATAAGCCTGTCTTGTGCAAGACTTGAGGATCAGACTCATCAGCCTCCCATCATCTGTGGCGTGGGGACAAAGATGTGGACGGCTTTTACATTGCTGTTCCTCTGCGTATTTGTGCACGTGTTCATGAATCTACTCTTAATGGGGGAGTGTGTGTGTGGGCAGAATGTAAAAAAAGTGAAAATCAACACAAAATTAAAAGGCATCTTCCTCCACCTAAACATTCTCCATCAAAGTTAATATGCCGTCGCACGAGGTACTGCATTGCGTATAAAAATGCTTCCTTGAAAGAGGCACTAAAAATGATGCAAAGTCAGATAGCCAAAGGTTAAAAGAGGCCAAATTTTAGGCTGCCCACACAGCATTATTTCTGTACATCTATGTAGAGCCTTGAATGTCATCATTACATAGCATTTAGCTTGTTTGCCTCCAGGAAGGAGGCCATTGTGGTCATGCTGTCTGTGTAGGTGTATGTCTGCTTGACAGTTGTCCCCTCCCTAGCTTTCAAAACCATCCACTGGTTTCAACCAAATCTCAAAGATACTATACTGCCATAAATATTTGCAAATTGGAGGTCCAATCGAGGAAAGAGATCCAGTGAGAGAGACAGCAGTGTAAACCTAGCCCTTACTAGACATGTAGAGAAGCGACCTGAGGGAGGAGATGCTAAAAATATTGCAGGAATGAGAAAAGCCTCAACTGGTCTCCATGCTTTATTAAACACTTGGCCACAGTCAAGGTTTACCTCCTCTGTTGGTCCTCTGAATGGGCAAAATACATACTGTGGTGGTGCTCCTTCAGTAGGTCACCCTGCAGGCTGGGGACCCACTGGTTCCTGAGTTCCTTGGTCTTCTGCACAGCCCAGCCCCATGTGGTCAGTCCTTCCCATGAGGGCATTGCTGCAGTGTTGGCTTAGCCTGCACTGTGAGGAGTCCCGCATCCTCTGCCCCACATGCCACCTTCCTCCAGCAATGTGCCTTCTCCATGAGATCTTCTGTGACAGCGGCTGCTGTAGCATGTGAGGGCTTCCCAAACTCTGGGGAAGTCACCTTCAGAAGCTCCCAGTGAGCATAACTGCCTTTGAGGAGAAGAGGTTCGGGTCCTCTTCTGCTGTTGAGACACACAATAGGGATATTATGCAGGTGCCCCAGGAGGTATTGGTAGCACACCCTGCCCTACTCATACAATGATTTGACAGTCAGAAGCTGTACAAACCCCTGGAGGAGAACAGTGCTGGTGGCTTACTGCAGGGAGACTGGCTATGGTCAGGAGCAAACACCAGCAGTAACGGATAAGCAGTGCGGGTGGTAGCAGGCTGGAGTGACATTAACCTGTCCTCCTAGGACTGAGGGACACCGTTACTTCCTTGTCCCACAGATGGGAAACTGAGGCTCAGTGAAAGCGCAGCTCTGGTGCTGCGTCCATGCTGGAGAGGAACCTCCTGAATAAAGAGGCAAGACACATTTCTTCCAAGCAGGGGCTGAAGGAGCAAGGCAGAGGATGAGTTGCACCGGGGCTTCTAGCCATTCATCAGCGCTGCAAGTCAAAGATGAACACTGATTTTAAACTAGTGCTCAAACCCCACCGTCTCCTATGAAACAAATTTTAAGATGTGCTGCGAGGAGTGTCATAGTGTAACAACTCCTTTTTTTATAAACCAGACCCAATTGCACACTGCCCCCCCTCTTCCCAGTGTATGCAGCCTTTTGGTGTAGCAGTGTTGTTAGAGCCAAAGGTTTAAAGATAAAGATTTTCAGGTAGGTGTAATAGCTTTTATGAAGCCAGCTAATATAGCTGGAGAAAGCAGATAAGGTTTGGGGTATACATGCTCCTCAGGAAAGACGCAGCGAATTTCAAACCTAGCTGCACATGGAGAACAATTGTTCTGGGTTTAATTAGACCTGTATCTGAGCTAGACATCTGACAGCACCTGTGGAATATAAAAAGGGT
This sequence comes from Steatornis caripensis, assembly GCA_013398225.1. NCBI lineage: Eukaryota > Metazoa > Chordata > Aves > Caprimulgiformes > Steatornithidae > Steatornis > Steatornis caripensis. The sequence continues at coordinate 74,277 of VZSC01011578.1, read as the reverse complement.
AGTGGTGGTTATCTCCTAAGGGGAAAAGAGAGGCAGGTAATTTGTAGAATAACAGTAGCACAATGTAGAGCACTGAGAGATTAATGGGAATGGTGAAAAGGCAAGGATGGTAACGTGCTCTGAAACGTTAGTATTCAGAAAAGTGATGAGATATGGTTCCCAGATTTACCTAGAGAAGGTTTTGTAGATTTTCTTTGAGAATCAGGGCTGAGAGATCAGAGGTGGAATGACTACACTGTAAGAAATGTTGCCTGTTGGAAGCACTCCAGCTGACTCGTATGCAGGGTTGAAGACTGTATCTTTTGACAGGCTGAGAAAAAAGCTTTCTTTTGCCTTTGCGAAGTTGTGCCTATTGCATTGCAAACTCCCAAGCATTTGGCAGATGTTCACTGTCTCGGCTTAGCTGCTAAACCAAGAATTACTCCCCGTGAAGAGTTTTTAATGTTACTTTCCAACCAAAAATGCTCAGCTGCTAATTTAGGGGAGTGCAGCAGTCAAAATAAGATGATGCCTCAGCTGCCTGCATTGTGTCTCGTCTCACTCGCTGTTGATACTCGGATGATGATGGGGATGCCTGCCTTTTCTGTGTGCCTAAAGCCAGGTGGGAGGTTCGAAGTCTACTGTTGAGCAATGTTTCCTCCTTAGGACAGCAGAGATACAGGAAGTGTTGAAGGAGGAAGCCTGAGGACTGTGTCCCAGGAGGCATCAACTTGTTGGGCTGTGTCCATCTCCCAGTGCTAGTGAAGATCACCACCAAGCAGTAGCCAGACTGCTCCTTCCATCCTGTTCTCCAGGACCTTGATGAGCAGGATTTGACAGGTGAGGATGGGACAGAAACTTCACTGGTTGCCTTAGCTGACGGTGAGCCATCGTTTCATCCCAACAATGGGCAAGGTGAAGCGCATCTCTCTGCATCCTCCAAGAGACCAGGTCATGAGACTCTCTCAGGCCAGCCCAGCCGCAGAGAGGGAGACTAGTCGCATGGGATGGACAGGCTTCCTGCTCACAGATATGATCAGCCTGGCGTTGCTGCAGCTTCTGCCTGCCTGGGGTTAGATCTCAGCCAGCCCCCTTGCCTGTGGGTACAGCACCACCAGTGAGCTGCTCCTCAAGCTCCAACCAGTCTCTCCTCAACATACGTGACTTTAGAGGGTCCAAGGCCTGTAGATGGGGGTGAATTTGGTAAAAAATAAAATCTTCCTGACACTAATGGGGCTCCAAAATTTGCCTCTTCCAAATTTAAGTGCATATTCCAAGCCAGAGCTTCTCAGGAACACAGAGCTGGGAACTCTTCAATACCAGCAGTGCTACCAGAGTTTGTGGTCTGAAATACTTTAAAAAGAAAAGTGATATGAGTGGATCAGAGCTGACACCTGGGGTAGGAATGCCAGCTGACAATATTTCAGGAAAACCACAAATACCTGGAAAGAAGTTATGCTTGATGCCAAGTTTTTTGGACAACATTTGCAGGAGATGTCCTCATCAGGTCCCCTTCTGGTTCCTGGCCATGCACTGGTTCCTGCCAGAGCATCAGTACTGTGCAAAAACCTCCTCAAGAGCATCATCCATAACCCTCAGCACTGCAGTGGTGGTCTTGGCACCAGCTTGTGCCTGAACAGGCACAGCCCGGCACCTGCATCCCTCTCCCTGCCTGGGCAACCATCGTTGTGTGAAGGTAATGAAGAGAAGACGCTGAACCGGGGGCAGCAGAAGTGCCATGACTCAGCCGTGCATCTGTGAGCTCTGCAGGGAGCTCGAGTTTCTGGGGTGGGCTCCCTGCCTGTGCATAGCATGATCGTGATGGGAAGAATTGCATGAAGCCTTTGGTGATGGCCTTGGTTTCTCTGCTCTTGGAAACTCTTTCTTTTCGTGGACAATAATGCATACATCAAAGAATTAAAGTATTCATTCAGTACATGACTGTGAGTGCATCCTCTCACTGCTCTTGTTTTCTTCTTTCGTGCCAATTTTGAAGAGGCAATTAAAACCCAGTGGCTTTTGTAGCAGGTGGTCCAGAGGTGAACAGCACTTAGACTCGTGTGACCCCATGCATGAATAGCAGCCCACCTCTCCTGCGGTTGCCACGGAGATGAAGTTTGGGAAGCCTTGACTCCCTTATTTCCCCAGAAGACCCCAGGAAGGCCTTGAGGCAACAGCCGAGCCCAGCCAGCACCAATGCCAGGCACCTGGACTTGTGGATGCTCTCAGGTGAGCGTGCAGGGAAGGCCAGCGCCAAACTGTGCTGCACAGTGTGGTGTGGGCACTGAGGAGCTGTGCATTAATGGAGTCCCTGGGCTCTTGAGTCATGACTTCAGCTGGAAAGCCACCTACAGTAATTGTGAACTACCTGGCTTCCCTCTGGCAGCAAGTGAGTCACGAAGGTTCAGCCGTGGTGACCGAATTCCTCATTCCTGGCACTTCGCCTTGGTGGGCAGATGTGGAAGAGTGGAAGGGGAGCAGCTGCTAGCACAGCAGCTGGGATAACACATGGCATTTCATGTGCATTTCGTTCTCCACCTCAGATCCACAATTTGTATTCTGCCCGCGTGCTCGTAAAGGCTGAGTCTCACCTGGGTTGTGGAAGATGGAAGTTACCTTGGAAACTGCAGCAAGCCCTTGATGGTTTCTAGACAGCTTCCCCTAGGCTGCGGGCTTTGTGCATGCCAGCAGCCAGCTGGTTTCCTTTTCCTGAAGTTGCTGTTTTTCTGTTGTGCCTTTTCTCCCTGGATGGGAACTGGTCACTTTTTGACCTACCATCTCCTGGTGCTCTGGGGGCATCAGGCACGGAGGGCACCACACTGGGAAGCTGCAGTGGGAGGTGGACTTGCCTGCCTTCACACAGCGCAGATGTCCCTCTAGGTAAGGCTAAACCTTCACTGCCCTGACAGGAGAGGTACAAAGCAGCTAAACGGAAAAAAACAAACCCCAAGCAGTGGAAAGGATCATTAGTCTTCCATGGCCTCAGTATAAATGCTCTCCAGGCTTCCTGCACTCAGCAAGGTCAGAGCAGCCTGTGCGAGGTGGAGTGGACCGAGCCCCCATGGCCCTGGCCGAGTGCTGTGCAGCGGCTGTCCCTGACTGCCAGTGAGAGGGGCCCAGCCTGCCCACTGCTGCAACAGGCAGCCGGACGGGAGCAGCTCACGTTCCCGTAGCTTAGTGTGTGGCTGACTCATTTGACCCTGTTGCGTCCCTCTTGTCAGCTGTGCCTGCCGGAAGGGCCCGTGAGGCCGCTGCATCATCCACAACTCCCTCGTGCACTGTGTAATGGGAGGAGGGGGAAGGCAGGCAGAAGAGGAAGATGCCAAAAACCACAACTCAAAACCACAGTAAAGGCACACATAGGGTATGCAAGGCCGAGGAAGGGAAACGCCACCCTCTGTCCTCTCCTATGAAAACTGTTTCTTACAAGGAGTCTGTCTCCTTTTCCAACACCAGCCTCTACTGTGGTCCTGGAGACCCCACTCCCAAATTCACACTTAGCTCCTTAAAATTACACCGTAGGAGTCCCCTTCTGAATGACAAATAGCATTCAGGAGCTCCCATACCAAATATCTTTCTTATTCTGCGGGCAACCTTATCCCCAGAAAACTTCCATTGCTGGAGGATTCTTTGTGGAAGAAGTGAGATCCAGCTGCAGCAGAGCTCTGACGAGAGTGTAACATGGTGTGTGAACCCTTGCAGAGCATGCACATGGCCTTCGTGTGGGACGCGCAGAAACACCTGGAGGCATTTGGGACAAGATGATGGGTGTAAGACTGATTATGGGATGTAGCGGGGAAAGCATTTTTGGGATTGTCTACAAGTTATTTTGGAATGTTTTTAAGGATCTTGTGGGAATGTGCGAAACAGTTCAGGATGTTGGGGGATGGATTAAAAGTGGGGAAAGGAAGGGATCGGTGTGGACTGGGAAGGAGCAAGTGTAGGAAAAAAGAGGATTAAAAGGGCAGGTCAGTATGCTTGCCTGAGCCCTGCCTGCACACGATCACTGCAATCTGTTCTATATTCTCATTAAAATAAATTTCTAGCTCCCTTCAGTGGCTTGTGCTCTCTGGTCTCAGAGGAGATGTGTGAGCACAGCAAATGTGCTACTGGACTGGTTGGTAAGCAGAGGAACAGGGCTGAGTACCGCAGCTGCAGCAGCGCTGCGAGCTGGGGGCTTGCATGTCCAGGTACCAGCAATGGGGAGAGCAGGTGATCAGGGACCAGCTACGTGTGTGTGTGCGTATGTACGTGTCCACACACCACACTAGTGGTCTTCAACCCTGATCAGCTGTTGAGGAGGAGAAGAATGGGGTGGCAGGCTCCTCTGGCAGGCTGGGAGACCAGCCTACTCAGAAGAAGTGATTGTCAGCACAGCAGGACGTATTCGAAGCTTTGCAGAAATCCCCAAAACCTTCAAATTAGTCACAGCTCTAAACGTGGGAATTTTTCTGTTTAGAGGTCTTACACTTTTCTTGCTCTGGGCTTTTGAGTGCCTGGTGGGGACATAGGTCTGCCAAAAAATACACAGATTACACTAATACAAAAAAGTTAAAACCAGACCTACAGATTTTGACCAGAGACAAGATTTTTTTCCCCCCACATAAAGATTAGCCGTCAATAGCAGGCAATATTAACCAAAGGAGTGAACCAGGAGGGGATGTTACCACATGGGACTTCCACTAGGCTCAGGAGCAAACAGTCCACTGGGCTGCCAGGAGCTCTGCCACTAACTGCAGGAGAGAGGGATGGCCATCCTTGACTCTCAAATTTCTTCTGCTGTATTTGTAATGCACAAATTCAAAGTAGTGCAGGACATAAGCAATCCTTAATATACCATCCTCCTGTTTCAGAAACAATATAATAGTTTCAGTTGCTGCAAAATGCCACCCAAAGGAAGTCTACCTATCTTCGATGCTTTACCGCTGGACATGAAGTTGAAAGCACATTGCACAGCTCTGCAAGACATTACACGAAAGACAGTCTTTACAAGACATTACAAGACAGTCTTAGAGACTCATGTAAAATAAGTTTTAGGCTAAATTGCAGAGAACAGAAGACAGGGCAATTTTTTACTTATCTGGACCAACCTTTTATGGAAGACTTTTAAACTTTGTGGGGTATTGTTGCTACATGTATTCCATGGAATACACCATATATGTTATATTCAAACTGAAAATGTTGGGCATCACTATTTAGAATTGCAAATCGCTGCAAGTCTGGAGCAGCAGCAGCCCAACTGTGGTCCCAAAGGCTGTCATTTCATTTAGAGGCTGGCAGCGGGGAGAATTTCAATCACAGCCTTTATGTACTGCAACAGTCTTTTTAGCTTCAGCTAAGGCCTGGCACCAGAGCCTGTGCTGTCATACTGCGGCTCGTGGGGAGTTGTGTTAAGCCCTCACAAACATTTTCTTGCCAAAAGGGAGCGAGTAGCTTACAGGAGCTTTGTTTTATACATACCTATATTTTTGTCAAGTGTGCAGAAAAAGGAAAACCTCTTCAGTTTCCAAGGGTATGCCTCTTAATAGCAAATAAACATCTAGAAGAACACCGCTTCCAGGGCTGCAGCTCCAAGGCTGTTGGGCATTGCTGAGCTCAGCCGTGCCCAGCCACCCTGAGGACTATGAGCATAGTGCCTTCTAAAAAGAAAACTGAGGTTCGTACTTATAATCATAGGTGTCCAGGATCTGTGGTGAGTGGAAAGAAACTCACTCTTGGCAGCAACCCTAATCTTGATTTACTTGTGTCTAAGGCAGCAATGGCAAAGGGCCCCACGAACTGCAAATGCCAACCACCAGCTGCATCTTGGTGTCTTTGCTCCTTCATACATGTGCTCCTCCATCTCTTTCATGCTGCGACCCTGGGATGCTCTTCCCAGGACCTTGTTCTGTGTTAGAGGAGAAAAGTCAGGAACAGGTTTGGTGCCTGAGGGTTAAAGCATGGCAGAGCATGAATTGCCATGTTAGTTAATCCTAGCTGCTCACAGGCATCCTGGGAGTCCTTCTCCCTTTGCCTGTTAGCAGATCACTTCAGTGTCACGTGGGCAATGATATCTTGACCTGTTTGCTCCTTCACGCTTGTGCCTCTCGAGCTCTTTTTGGCTATTTGCCTATTCCAGGAGGGTGACCTCTGTAAAACATTAGTTAAAATATATTGCCAGTGGGAATGAAAGCCATGCAGACACATGTCTAATGGGATTGAAATCCAGTGTCCTAACCACGCGCATGTCCATTGCAGTTTTAACAGTGCAGTTTTCTGATTTATCTATAACCAACGTGGACAAGAAAGAAGAGCCACACAAGAATTTCCTTCCTAATAACATTTGAAGGCAGAATTTATGGTACGACATGTTTGTGTCTTATGCATCTCCTAATACAGGAGGAGGAGGAGAAGGAGGAGAAGGAGGAGATTGAGGAAGAGGAGGTTGGCTCTGTGGGGCAGCTCATGCTGTGGCAACCAAAGAGTGGTGGCTGCCCAGGCAGCAACATGGGATCTCCCTGGAACCAATGAGGGGGATGCTACTGGGAGGGATTTTGCTAATGGGGTGCCCAGGTCCCCCTGAGGAAGTCCTCCCATCCCCAGCACTGATGTGCTGAACAGAGGGAGGGGATGGTTCGCTTTTAGCATCGGCTGAGTGGACATGCGAACTCTGGTGGCTCCCTGCATCCTGACCAGAGAGACAACCCAGGTGTCCTCACAGAGCTTTTAATTCCCTTCTCAGCCCCAAACCCCAAGTCAAAACAGCATGGCTCCGTAACACGCACCAGGCTGATTTCAGAGCACTCACTTTGGACACTGCTTCTTCAGACCTGCTTTAAAAATTAATAATAAGAATAGTCATTGTGAACTTAGGCCAGCCTATGTTGGGCAGACTGTTGGATGCTGGCCACATGACTGCACCCCTTCTCTTCTCGAGGGGACGGCAGGTGTCAGGGGGTGTAAATGCCCACAGAGATCTGGGCCAAGCAGCCAGGCTGGATCCAGTCCAACAGTGCATGACTGTGGAAGCCCCACTGGGCTGTCTGGGCAGACATCAAAGAAGAGAGGTGTCTTCAAGAGCTTCATTGACAGAGGGGCAGGGCTAAAACAGAGATGGGTCCTGCTGAGCAACACGGCTGCTGCTCAGGCTAAGGAAGGCAGGCATGTACCTGTGGGGCTTTCCTGCTCCAGAATTTCTTGTGTTTGAACCAAAGTCTAGCTTGACGGACTGGACTTAACCAGGGCAGCTGCTATTTTCAGGGTGATGTCACAGCTCTCCTGCTCTACCATAAACCCCACTATTAAGCTCCAGTGCGCAAAGGGTCTTCTCTTCCATGAGCCAAGGCTGATGTAACAACTCAACACTTGTCTTCTCCCCATTGTGGGCTTAGGCAAATCCCTTCCTGATGCTAAGTTGGTGACGGGTGGCAACTCCACAAAGACCAGCAAGACCTAAGGACAGATCCCGGGAAACAAAGCAGTAGCTGCAAAACTCTGCAGCTGGCTGATTCTAAGAGCCAGGCCACCAGGAGCACCGATGGGGAACGCTGCAGCAGCTCTTCCAGGGCTCACACAAGTTAAGGCATATCAAAAAGTATTTGTTGACATGTATCAACTGTTTCGTAGCAGCTCAGGTACTGGCATACGTAGGGAGCGAGGCTCCTCAAGAGAGACAGTCAGGAAAGGACAGAAAGAAGGTGTAATTTGCCCCAAGCCCAGGAAGTTCTCAAACTCCTGGTCAGGTGTACACATTCAAGCACAAATGGTTACAACCCTATGAAGTTAAGCAAGTGATGGCAATGTTAAGCAGCTGAGACCCTGGGCCAGCCACTTCTATTTTTTTCTCCCTCTAAAGTCTGCTTATGAGAATTGCTTTTGAATATTTATGTTTGGATTGTTTATTTGGAAGAAGTCACAGCTGCAGCTGCTCCTGCTGAAGTGACAAACAGTCTGTGCTGCTGTCTTCTAGAGACCTTAAGTTCCCACTCTAAGAGAAAGACTTTTCTTTTTTCTTTTTTTTTTTTAAATTAGGCTTGATTTGCCATGCTGATTCAAAATTGGTATAATTTCAAAGAGCAATGGGATTTATTTTTTAGATTAGTTTAAAGACCAGGGTAAGAAAACAGATGATCGGAACCATAGGGAACGAAGACAGGATGATGGAGAAAGGGCTTTTGCCTGTTGTGGTGATGACCACTGCAGGAGGATCCAGAAGTGGCTACTGTGGGAAGATCAGCTCTGCACGGGTAATACCACAGTCTTCACATCACGACTGAAAAGAACAGAAACGCCACATTTCGGTGCATTATTATTGAGGGTCACTACTTCCCATTCAGCTGCCAGAGCTGGAAGCATCAGGAAGACGCGTTTCAATGCAACAACTGGGGCTTGCACTTGTGTTCCTCACTGAATTCGGGTAACAAGATACCATCTTCGTTAGCCAGCACATGAGAAAAATCTAAAGCTTTTGGCTGAAAGACACTGCATGACTGACTTACTTTTTTTTGTTCAGCACAGAAAACGCTGTACACGATTCATAAGGACAGAGGATCATATGCATTTGTTTTATTTGAGAATTAGCTAAACATGCAATTAGAAACTATATGCACTGTATGCAGGTAGGGCAGCTGAAGTTAAGGATGAATGTACAGAAAGTTTTCACAGATTCTGATTTTTAATGCTCTTTTAAATCAACATACAATTTATAATTGGCTGGACAGAAATAGAATCATAGAATCGTTTTGGTTAGAAAAGACCTTTAAGATCATAGAGTCCAACTGTAAACCTAACACTGCCAAGTCCACCACTAAACCATGTCCCTGAGCACTACACATGTTTTAAATACCTCCACGGGTGGTGACTCAACCACTTCCCTGGGCAGCCTGTTCCAATGCTTGAGAACCCTTTTGGTGAAGAAATTTTTCCTAATATCCAAGCTAAACTTCCCCTGGCACAACTTGAGGCCATTTCCTCTTGTCCTGTTGCTCGTTACTTGGGAGAAGAAACCAACCTGACCTCACTACAACCTCCTTTCATGTAGTTGTAGAGAGGGATAAAGGTCTCTCCTCAGTCTCCTTTTCTCCAGGCTAAACAACCTCAGTTCACAGAATCATAGAATCACTGAATGGTAGGGGTTGCAAGGGACCTCTGGAGATCA
>VZSC01011578.1:36840-64630 GCA_013398225.1 Steatornis caripensis | reverse complement strand
CTTGTTGAACTTCATCAGGTTCCTCTCCGCCCAACTCTCCAGCCTGTCCAGGTCACGCTGAATGGCAGCACAGCCTTCCGGTGAGTCAGCCGCTCCCCCCAGCTTTGTATCATCAGCAAACTTGCTGAGGGTACACTCTGTCCCTTCATCTGGGTCATTGATTAATATGTTGAACAAACATATTCAAAACAATGTCTGAGTTCCCTCAGCCACTCCTTATAAGACTTGTGCTCTAGACCCTCCACCAGCTTTTTTGCCCTTCTTTGGACACACTCCAGCACCTCAAGGCCTTTCTTGTAGTGAGGGGCCCAAATATGAACTCAGTATTCGAGGTGCAGCCTCACCAGTGCCAAGTACGGGAGGACGATCACTTCCATAGTCCTGCTGGCCACACTATTTCTGATACAAGCCAGGATGCTGTTAGCCTTCTTGTCAACCTGGGCACACCGCTGGCTCATATTCAGCCAACTCTTGACCAATACCCCCAGTCCTTTACCACCGGGCAGCTTTCCAGCCACCCTTCCCCAAGCCTGTAGCATTGCATGGGGTTGTTGTTGCCCAAGAGCAGGACCCGGCGCTTGGCCTTGTTGAACCTCATACCATTGGCCTTGGCACATCGATCCAACCTGTCCAGATCCCTCTGTAGAGCCCTCCTACCCTCAAGCAGATCAACACTCCCACCCAGCTTGGTGTCGTCTGCAAACTTACTGAGGGTGCACTTGATCCCCTCATCCAGATCATTGATAAAGATATGAAAGAGAACTGGCCTCAGTACTGAGCCCTGGGATACACCACTTGTGACTGGCCACCAACTGGATTTAACTCCGTTCACCATGACTCTTTAGGTCCAGCCATACAGCCAGTTTTTTACCCAGCAAAGAGTATGCACATCCAAGCCATAGGCAGCCGGTTTCTCCAGGAGAATGCTGGATGAAACGCTGTCAAAGGCTTTTCTAAAATCTAGGTAGACAACATCCACAGCTTTTCCCTCATCCACTAAGCGGGACACCTTGGCATAGAAGGAGATCAGGTTAGTCAAGCAGGATCTGCCTTTCATAAACCCATGCTGACTGGGCCTGATCACCTGATTGTCCTGTACGTGTCATGTGATGGCACTCAAGATGATCTGCTCCATAACCTTCCCTGGTGCCAAGGTCAGACTGACAGGCCTGGAGTTCCCTGGATCCTCCTTCTAGCTGTTCCTGTGGGCAGGTGTCACATGTGCTAACCTCCAGTCAATTGGGACCTTCCTGGTTAGCCAGGACTGCTGATGAATGATGGAAAGTGGATTGATGAGCACTTCCACCAGCTCCTTTAGTACCCTTAGGTGGATCCCAAGTGGCCCATAGACTTGTGTGTGTCTAAGTGGTGTAGCAGGTCACTAACCACTTCCACTTCGATTATGGGAGCCTCATTCTGCTCCCTACCCTTGTCTTCCAGCTCAGAGGGCTGGGTACCTGGAGAACAACTGGTCTTACTACTAAAGACTGAGGCAAAGACGGCATTAAGTACATCTGCCTCTTCCTCATCCTTTGTCACTATGTTTCCCCTCACATCCAATAAAGGATGGAGATTCTCCTCAGTCCTCTTTTTGTTGCTAATGTATTTATAGAAACATTTTTTATTGTCTTTTATGGCAGTAGCCAGATTAAGTTCTAGTTGGGCTTTGGCCCTTCTAATTTTCTCCCTGCGTAGCCTAATGACACTTCTGTAGTCCCTCTGAGTGGCCTGCTCCTTCTTCCAAAGACCATAAACTCTCCTTTTTTTCCTGAGTTCTAGCCAAAGCTCTCTGTTCAGCCAGGCCAGTCTTCTTCTCTGCTGGCTCGTCTTTCAGCACACGGGCATGGCCTGCTCCTGTGCCTTTAAGATTTCCTTCTAGAAAAATGTCCAGCCTTGCTGGACTCCTTTCCCCTTCAGGACTGCCTCCAAGTGACTCTGTCAACCAGGCTCCCAAAACAGGCCATCTGGAAGTCCAAGGTGGCAGTTCTACTGACCCCCTCCTTACTTCTGCAAGAATAGAAAACTCTATCATTTCACGATCGCTATTCCCAAGACAGCCTCCAACCATCACATCACCCACAAGTCCTTCTCTGTTTGGAAGCAAGAGGTCCAGCAGGGTGCCTTCCCTAGCTGGCTCCCTCACCAGCTGTGTCAGGAAGTTACCTTCCACATGCTCCAGGAAACTCCTAGAATGTACTGTATTTCCAGCAGATGTCTGCCCCATGAGAACAAGGGCTAGCGATTGTGAGAATTCTCCCAGCTGCTTATAGAATATTTTGTCCACCTCTTCATCCTGGCTGGGTGGTCTATAATAGACTCCCACCACGATATCTGACTTATTGGCCTTTCCCCTGATTCTTACCCATAAACTCTCAACCCTATCATCGCCAGCACTAAGCTCTAGACAATCAAACACTCCCTAACATACAGGGCCACCCCACCGCCTCTCCTTCCTTGCCTATCCCTTATGAAGCGTTTATAGCCATCCATTGCAGCACTCCACTTGTGCGAGTCATCCCACCATGCTACTGTGATAGCAACGTTATCATAGTTTTCCTGCTGCACAATGGCTTCCAGCTCCTCCTGTTTGTTGCCCATGCTGTGTGCGCTGGTGTAGATGCACTTCAGTTGGGCTATTTATTGATCCTGCCACCTTTTTGGGAGCAGAAGCCCTAATTCCTACCTGACCATTCTCAGATGCTTCTGTGGTTTCTAACCCATCGATAACCCTGGCATCTTTACTGTCACATGGCTCTCCATCTCTTTCCTCCACCCAGACAGCACACCGAAGGACCTTGCTAGCACACCATCCCACAAACACTGGTGTCCGGCCCCCAGGCTTATCTCCAGCAAGGCTGGTTTTATCCCTTCCCCCTTCAAATCTAGTTTAAAGCTCTTTGAATGAACACTACTAAGCCCTGTGCAAAAATCCTTTCCCCTCTTTGAGACAGATGTACCCCGTGTGCTGCCAGCAGGCCTGGTGTTGTGTAAACAGACCCATGATCAAAAAACCCAAAATCCTGCCAGTGACACCAGGCTTGAAGCCAGGCATTGATCTGCTGGCTCTTCCCGCTTCTTCCCTCATCATTCCCTGCAACTGGAGGGACGGAGAACACCATTTGTGCTCCTGATCCCTTAACCAGTCGTGCCAAGGTCCTAAAGTCTCTCTTGATTGCCCTCAAGACAACTTCATTGCTGCCTACCTGAAAGAGCAATAATGGATAATAATCTGAGGGCCATATCAGCGTTGGAAGCTTTCTTTTCATGTCTTTAACCTGGGCCCCAGAGAGGCAGCAGACTTCCCTAAGAAGTGGATCTGATCTGCACGTCCGGTCTTCTGTTCCCTTCAGGAGGGACTCTCCTACGACAATGACCCACCTTTTTTTCTTTGCTGAAGCAGTTTTGATGCAGGGCATAGGCCAACTTAACCTCGGTGACCCCTCCAAGCTACATGAACCATCGTCCTTGTTATTGTTCGGTTCCACTTGCAGAGCCTCATACCTACTATGCAAGGGCACCTGGGACGGTGGGGCAGTCCCAGAGCAGATGCGCCTGCCGCGCCGGGCGGGAACGTGTCGCCATTGCCCCCTGTCCCTTCAGTCACTGTGTTCAGCCAGGCGGAGAGGATAGGGAACCCTCCACGTCATGCGTCCTGCCTGCCTTTTGGGCTTGTCCCAGGGAAGGCAGGGTGTGATTCCAGTAGTCTAGGTCTCTCTTGTACTCTCTGATACTCCTCAACCTTCTCAACTCCTCCCACAGCTCTGCTACTAAGGCAGAGGAGTTCCTCCACCCGGGCGCACCTCCCGTGCGTGTGCTCACTGCTGCCGTCTGGTACTGGTGTAAACAGCAGGACACAGACCGCAGCCTGATACCCGGCCGGCAGCGTGTTCCCACAGGAGCTCTCTCTGGGAAGCTGCGTCAGTCATGGTGGGTGCAGAGCTCAGAGACGCCGTGGCTTTCTGCTGAGTGGACACCACTGCTCCCTGGTCAAGCAGGTAGAGCTTCCGTGCCCTTGCCGTGCCACAGCCTTGCTCCCGTGCCAGTCCCTAAAGGAGCCCTGGACTCCCGGAGCTCTCTGGAGCATTTTGAAACTTCTTTTATGCAGAAAAAACCCCTTTCCTACTGGACAGAAACATATCAATGTTTCACCTCTGTGTTTCTTTCGAGAAGAAAGCTATTTCAACAATGCCACTTCTGTGCTATCAACATGACACCATCAAAGCCCTAAATAAAATGCATTTCTATTACTGTTTATTATTTGGGAAATCCACTTCATCCAGAAAAGCGAACATGCACAGTGCATCTGCTGACTGCAGCAGCAGAAGCAAAAAATAACTCTCCATAAATAGGTGTTTAAATCAGAGGAGCAGAGATTTTCCTCAAGTGACAGTATTGCTATACCATATTCTAACAAAATTTTCCAGACCAATCATCATGGTAACTCAGTATTTTGTCCTGAAGATACATGCAGAGAAGTCAGTAAGTTTTCTTGAAATGTCTTTATTGCTTTTAATTGTTCCTTGGTAACCGCAGACACAACAGGGGGGTTTAAAATTGTATTATTAACATACAATATTCCTTAAAATTCCTCTTAAACATCCAATTTATCATATGCCTACCACACAAGCCTTCTTTTTATCGACTTCATTATGAATTCCATGCTTATTTGACATTTCAGGAGGGGACCCTACTCTTGAGCAGAAATTTTTAATATCAATATTAACAAAGGATGTCTATTCCAGCACAAAAGAAAGGCAAGTGCTTTAAAACCTAGGCTGATGGGCTTCTCACATCCAGGAAAACCTCCCTGACATTTTTTTTACAAAACAGTTTCCTGATGTGCCTCGAGCTGATAGGCCGCGATGCAGGCTGGCAGCGAGGAACAGCAATAGAATCCATTAAATACATGCCGGGAGCCGGTTACCAGAAACGTTACATAGTAATGACGGCAAGGATTTTCTGTGAAATAAATTCTGGTTTTCCAAATGAGATTCCAAAAAATCACCCACTAACATTTCTGCAGAAACGCTTTACAGCTTGTCCAAATTGTAGAGGACAGCTCATCTTTTCCCACAAAAGCGTACAGAGCTTCTAATTTACTGAGTTACTGCTTGTTCTAATGACTGTTTGAGGGAATGGTTTGGCATCGGTAAGAGGAGATTAGTTTGTGTATTAATGCAATTCAAAAGTTCACTCAATTCACACAAAGTAATGAAAGGCTTAATTTGAACTCTCAACAATTCCACTTTCCCCCTATCTCAAGTTCATAACACGGATTACATGGAGTCTTTGAGAGGCTGCTTCAGAGTGGAAAAAAGCCCATGAGGCAGATGAGAGAAAACACGCTCCCAACTCACATCAAGGCTTCACTAATTGGAACCGCACGTCCCACACACAGGGGTGTAACACACCCCTGCGCAACCCCAAAAGGGCTGCTGGTACTCCCCTTGCAAGAGCTCACCTCTTGAGCAACCACTNCACAGGGGTGTAACACACCCCCGCGCAACCCCAAAAGGGCTGCTGGTGCTCCCCTTGCAAGAGCTCTCCTCTTGAGCAACCACGGAGCCTCCACTGAAACACGTCCTTGGAGAGGGCAGGAGACAACAAAATCTTAATACAAGCAGCCCTCGTCCCTGCTACAGACTTGCCTGGATNCCCCTTGCAAGAGCTCACCTCTTGAGCAACCACTGAGCCTCCACTGAAACACGTCCTTGGAGAGGGCAGGAGACAACAAAATCTTAATACAAGCAGCCCTCGTCCCTGCTACAGACTTGCCTGGATGAGTGAGGACTGCACCATGTGCTCATGAGATCAGCTCTTTCAACATAAGGCAACACCTAATAATAAATTGATTTCTCAAGGCAGTAGGGTTTCCAAAAGCGGGCGTGAGGATCATTTTTTGTTAACCATGAAGATTTAGCTAGTCACGCGACGCTCACCCTGACATTGCTTCAGTTGCCTAAAACCCCCCAAACATTCCTAATACTGCCTTTCCCATTAATAAATCCACATTTGCTGAATTGCAAGAGAGATACTATTTAACCCCTAGCTGCAGAGGAACTCCCCAAAAAGGGGAAGGAGACAACTCAGAAGGTAGAAACCTAGTGGGACACTGTTTGCTTATGCAAAAAAGCACGAGGTACTAACAGAAGTATGTTCCAGGGGAGGAAAAATAAATGTCCCGTGTTTAAACCCTCCTCTCACCTCAAACCAAAAAGCCTCAGAAAGTTAAAACTGATGAAACCCCACACAACACAAAACCAGTCCCTCTTCCTCCTGAAGGTAGCAAATTTTTCAGATGACAAAATAATCTATACATATTTAAAAACAGCGCAGTATCTAAATATATTATATGTAAGCATTCATTTGTGACATTGAAAGTTCTCCAAGACTTGTCAGCACGTGAAGGCTGTGCCTTGGGCCTGTGCACACATGTGACAAAACAAGACCAAGTTTTCAGCCATTCGTTTCCGGGGTTTGTTGGGTCACTGCTCCGTTAACATGAAGCAACCCAGACGCTGTCTGTCATGGTGGTCTCTTCTGACATTACAGCGAACCCCCATGGTAATCAATACACAAGATGTGTTACACTTCCAAACAAGCTGCCAGCGTCTTGTATATAAAATTATTTCCCCGTATAGATACAGTAGCTCCTCGAAAAGGATACCAAACATTACTCAAGAGAAAGAGGATGAAAGTACAAGTCTAACTGTAAATAAGTAACACAACTCTCCCTTCAGCTGCTTTGCACACATACAGAAGAGCTACAAAACTCTAAGCAAGGATGCAGATTTTTTAAATGTCAGATTTATTTCCTTTTTGATACCAAAGAGCTGCTGTTCTGCTCTGCAAATTAACTGACGAAATAAGCTTTATTTTGGTTTGTTTTTCACATTGTATTTGCTTAAAAAAATCAATTTTCTGATGATAAGCCCTACAAACTGAAACCCAAATTAGATTTTCCCTCTTGTATACTACCATTTCATAATTAAATCTACAAATCTTGAGTTNAAAAAATCAATTTTCTGATGATAAGCCCTACAAACTGAAACTCAAATTAGATTTTCCCTCTTGTATACTACCATTTCATAATTAAATCTGCAAATCTTGAGTTTTTATTACCTCTGCTTCCACTAGCTCTTCCTGTTACAGTACAGAAATCATACTATATACATATAAACCTGTATTTATGTACAGATACAGAATCACAGAAATAAAAGCACTGGGTGCACAGAACGCTGCCGTTTGAGTTTACGCTCCCTAGCAAGAACTCCAGCCAAGCAACGTCCTGCCCACGAGCCTAAAGAAGATTCTTCCATGGCCTTCAGGTCAGGCTCAGCAAGAATATCTTAAGCATGGCAAGAGAAAGGGGGAAACTGCCAACTCCATTGCAAGATCAAATCTAGAGCTCCTTAAAATAATATCTATTTTAATGAATTATTTTAGTGCTAACTGTATATATATATATATATATATATATATAAATGTTTTAAATTAGCAAATTTACATTTTCTTTTTTTATACCACGACTTTCCAGTTTCGTTTTAGTACAGATGATCCTCCCTAACAGAGTATTTACAGACAAGGAAAAATAGTTAAACATCAGCATATTTATTTTGCATACAAATATTTACAGAAAAATACTTAAAAAAATTTAAGTATTTGAAGTTTAATTGACTTCACTTCAAAAAAGCTTCATGCTTTTATGTTATAAAAACATATTGCCTTTACTGTGCTCAAATTTAGTATTCAGATCTCTGGATTTTCTTATAAGAGCTTTCTTCTGTGCTTCATCAAATCGATTGACTTTGAGATCCTGGTCTCGGTCAAATGGCCTTCTTTCTTGAGGTTTGTTCTTTTCTTCAGATGCTTTGCTCTTTAGCTTTTTCTGATGTATGTCCATGAGAGATTCTGACCTCTTTGACTCCTGGAAAAATGGGAAGAAGGAGAAGGAAATAAAGTATTACAAAATATTAACTACGTACATAAAATCCAAATGGAAAGACTGGAATTAGGAAGGCTAAAAATTCCAGAAAAAGAAGATGGCTTAGTAACCGGAAAACAGAATGGTAAGTTTAGCATACACAGAGCAGAAAGCGCATATAGTCTTGTCCATGCTGAGTAAAATACGAATAATTCACTGACTTTATAAACATACCCATAACGTTGCTGAATCTCTGTAGAGAGCGGACATAAATTATAAAAATTATTAGCATTATTATTATGTGCCATTATTAGCAGAGACAAATGAAGTCAACATGTCAAGAGCAAGATCTCAAAGTATGGTCCCAGTTTCTTGTACACTTCCCCTAAACATCTGGTTTTGGTCACTGTTAGGGGCAGGAACATGCTAGATACCCTCTCCATCTTACTCTCACGCACTGTTGTGTTTTTAATAAGTACTCTTAACTTTTCAGTATTTCAATCATCTGTTGCAAGCCCACAGGACAAAGTCAGAGGCTTGAGCTAAAGCATGGGGTTTTGCCAAGTCAAGGACTTTAGTTGTGTTTGTTAGAGAGCACGATCCAGCCCAAGTACAACGTAAAGCTTTTGCTGATTTCACATGGGAGCAGGGTTAGTTCGCACAGGACTATGTGGCCCCTCCTTTACTCAGGTAGAGTGTATTAGTGTATCCCTAAGTAGTCAATTTCTCAGACTCTTAAATCATTACAAATCAGCCGAAAGACCAGTCCAAACCAATTCTCTCATCAGAAAGAGCAAAAGATGAGCAGCTCTGTTTTCTCATGTCTAGGAGCACAAGACCTTTTTTCTGAGGGTTCCTTTCCCTTCACTCCCTCTGCAAATGCTTACTTCATCACATATGCAAATTATAATTCATATATGACATAAGAAACTATTCTCAGGGAAAACAGAAAATGGACAATACTTATTCATGGTGTAACTGTGTCAATGATGACAGAATTGCACCAGAGAATGTATATGTCATTAGCACTAAAAGAATTCACTGTAAGAAACTATTTTAAGAATTAAAGCTCCTGTTCTATGGAAGTATCCTTGATAAAGGTCAGTGGAGACAGGAATAGGAAATAACAGAGGAAAAAGCTTTAAAAGGAAAACAAAACCCAAGCACCTGAAAATCAGAAAATATCTGATTAAAAAAAAAAAACAAACAACGAACAACCCAAGAATCATTGTTCTTAAACACGATGCCGCCCTCAATTTTTTTTGAGAGAACTCCGTTAATCTTAGAAACAGTAAGGGCCTATATATGTTTTAGTCTGGCAATGGTACAGAGCAAAACCCATAGTATTACATGAAAATTATTCTACTGTATTCATAATGACAGCAGAAACAGGCAATACCGAAGAAATTTAAGACAGTATGCTAGTAGCTCTGGATCTGCAAGTCTCTAAGTCGAGAGAGACGTGTGATATAATGAAATACAAATAAATTATCAAAAATGCCAGATAAACTTCAATCACGTAGTATAAGCCAAGGCTGTGATTCTCAAGTTAATTATACTCTCAAGAGACCAGACTGCCTTCCGTAAGTCTGCAGGTCATAAATCAGAGAAGAACTGGAACGAACAGCTGTAAGGCAGGCAGTAGTCCATATATTCTGGCGGACAGGGTTGGTAGACAGAAAAGTGAGAGGGAATTTGACACAGAGTTCAGATTTCTAGTAATCAGCATCTGTGAAAATTATCTGCTTCTGCTGAGGTTGAGGAAAACGTAACATAATAACGCTGTCATAATGAGGAGTTAATATAATTAATTACACAGTGGAATTAATGCATTGATCTGCTTAGCCCATCGAGATTCTTTTGCATTAATGCATATTTTACCCTAGAAGTTAAACCTTTACTACTGTTTTATTCTTGGGATGTTGGTAATTCGAAGCAGCAAGCTAGTATCTGAATTAAGGTTGCCTACTCCCAGCAACCCCGTCCTGACGTGAGGATCGTTTAAGGAAAACACCACCTAAAACTGAGACAATGGACACAAACCCCAATTCTGTCACGCTGTTTTCAGCAGCAGCGTGAGGACCCAGTCCTGCTCTGTTGAAGTCAATGGCAAATGTTCTAGTGACTTAAACAGCAGTAGGTTTGGGCACTAAAAGGGAAGACTGTAGTGGCATCACCATGGAAACCAGCAGCACTAGAAATGAGAATCAGAAGAAAAAAGTGAAGAATTAAAGGGAAACGCAGGAAGAAGAAGTATTTTACTATTACACTTACATTGTATGAAGTCACCTGCTCAACAAGTCTCTTGTCTCTCCCAGATAATACAATTTCTTCATTATCCTTACTGGTTGACTTTTTCGCCTCTTCTCTTTCCTGATGAGTAGAAGCAAACCACACGCTATAGTAATAAGAATCTCTCAAGTAAAAAGCAAAGAAATCTATATTTACTTTAATTAAATCTGAAGAGTAGAGGCTATGATAGAGGCCACCAGATACTGTTTGCTCAGCTTGACAGAAGAAGAAACTGGACACACTGTAATTGGAAATTCAATGAGCTGATATAGAGTACCTGACTCCTGCAGAAGGCAGAGGGAATAAATGAGTATCAATGTTAGTTAAAATCATTATTTCCTTGCCTTTACCTTTAAGCCTGGATTAATAAGTATTGATAACAAAGAAAAATCTGGAAAAAACCTTCATTGAACAGCTCAGGGTATCTTTACTTTGTTTTCACAGAATATCAACAACTTATGTACTGCTTGCAGGTGTACGTGAATGAATAAATGCTCACCTTGGCTTTTCTCTCTCTGTCAGCTGGAGTATCTGTCCAAATAGATCTATCACCTGATTTGTCATCGGCTCTTCTCTTGAATGTTCTTGGGCCAAATCCAAAGCTCTTCAATTCAGGTGGGAGCTCTGTCATCCACGATTCCCTGGTAACTTGCTTAGGTTCATCCTTTACAAAAGAAATATTGGGGGCGGGAGGAAGAGTAAAAAACAGATAACCAAAAATTGTTGTCTGAATCTCTTAGCTTCCAGCAGAAATAATGGATTTTTCTTTGTCTTAACAATTGCAAACACTTAGCATCCCGAGCAGAACTACAACTGGGTTCACATAGAAATAGGCAAAGAAAAACAGAAGTATACTCCAGCAACAAAATATTAGAAATTAAGAAATCCAACTTACGCTGTCTGCCGAAGTAAGTTTTTCCTTCATTCTCTGGGCCCTGCGTTCAAATTCTTTAGTCACATCAGACTCCACAGGTCCTTTTGCAGGCATTGGGCCTATAAGATTGTCTTCTTCCTCACTACTATCTGTTACCTTCAAAAAAGAAAACGTTTCTCTCAACCATAGTGCTAAAACAATCAAGAAACACTTTAGCTTCACAGGATTAGAGTGATTTTGTCTACAAGAGCGTATAAACCTAACGCAATGCATTTGCCAGTCAGGCAACAAAAACCTGGATTACAACTCCAGATTAGACCTGTTCTAACACTTCAACAAGGATACTTAGTCTCCATGTTTCCAAAAGCATAATCTCTTGCCTGAGGCAAGATGGCTAGTGAACACAGTGGCGATACACAAAGTCCTGCTACTTTCCCTTGCTCTGCATGCAGCCACGTAGCCTCTGTGGCCACAGATAAACCTGAAACTCACAAGCATCTTTGGGCTTTACCATCACTAGCAACATTTGGATGCATCTCTGTAATAAGGATTGCGATTTTGCACTGCAAGAACTGTCTTGAGCTCAGATTCTGTAAGGATCCTAGAAAGATTAATATGCAAGCTAGGGTACAGCAGCATGCATGGTACTACACCCCTGGGTGTACAGTATCTGCTAGTCTAATCTCTTTGTTCTGTAAAACGCTTCTTCAATCCCTTTTGTCATTGCATTCTAAGCAATTATTTGGAGAAATGCTCAAAAAAACTAAGTCTGGAAAGGACTAGATGTTAATACGAATCTTTGCGGATGCCAGGGGTTGTACAGAAAGGTCACAGGCCCCTCCAAGTTAAAACAGTACAGATGTGGATACAAGCAGACCTAGACAGAAAATGGTGATGCCACGGTGCCCTGGAAGCAAAGCTAAGGTGCCCAGTATCTACAAAAGTGAAAAGATTTAGCTACGGCCTGAATGTGGGTGATACGGCAATGGGAGCAGGATGATGATAAGGCTGTAAACTCAGGAAGAACAGAATATTACTTGAGAATATAAGGTGGTGGCAAAGAAGTTTCAAATGAAGGATGAAGAAGGTGAGGGGGAATGGCTTGTTTTTGTCATGCCAAACTTTGGTTACCAAGTGGACATCCTAGAACTAAGATTTGACACCATTAGAGAAGGTAAGGGCTCAAGAGTGATGACCAGTAGAAAAACAGTATCAGGAGCCTTCTCTGTAAAATAAGGATCCCGAGGCAGAGGTGACTCAGTGGAGAATGTAAGAATGGACTACAGAACCTCACTAAAAGAGTCACCTAATGGGAGCATGAGTGAAAGAAGGAGGAGAGCAGGAAAGGTATCCTACTACACTGAGTTTAAGTCTAATACTTCAGGCTGCTCATAGCTGGCATCCCACTGCTGTAGAGGGAGTTGGGCTAAGGAAGAGGGCAGGTGCAAAATAAGCCACTTCACTCCGATGTGTGCCATTTGCTACAGACNAAAGAGTCACCTAATGGGAGCATGAGTGAAAGAAGGAGGAGAGCAGGAAAGGTATCCTACTACACTGAGTTTAAGTCTAATACTTCAGGCTGCTCATAGCTGGCATCCCACTGCTGTAGAGGGAGTTGGGCTAAGGAAGAGGGCAGGTGCAAAATAAGCCACTTCACTCTGATGTGTGCCATTTGCTACAGACACTAGTGTGCTTTAATGACACTGCTCCAAGCTAGCCAAGCCAGTTGGCCCTGTCTGCTTTTACGAGTCAGCAAAGCCAGGAACAGCGGGGAAGGCAAGCTTCAGGTAGCAAGAGACACAGCTACATACAGCTGTGGACCACAAGGTGCAAGAAGAGGCGTAGCAAATTGAATGGCTGTATGACCAGTTGCATGAAATGGCTCTTAAGGACTGAGGAGGGTGGGAAATCGCTGGTCATTTATAAACACCATCAATGCAAGGTGGTAACACCAATTTCCCTCGTCATTTTTCTCAAAAACATTTACATGGTCAAGCTTTCACTAATTATCTACCACTGTGATATTACTTCAGCTTTTAGAGAACGGAGCGACTGCACTCTCTCTCTCTCTCAAGAAGGACTTGGTGAGGAAGAAGAATAACCGTCTTGAGAAACCAAGGTAGTAAAATACTTCCCTCCCTCTGTGTATAAACACACAAAAAATGCAAAGATGTAAGATTTTCATAATAAATTGTATTGTAAAGTAGTTGAGGATGAAAGACAAATTCCATGCTGAGTTTTAACTGAAGAAGCGTGTTTCATTTCCTTTCTTATTAGTCTTAAGTTCAAGTCACTCAATTACCACCTGCCTCAAACAAGATAAAATTAAACAAACAGTAAAAAATACTGCCTTCAAGTTTGAAGAGGAAATCAATGTAAAGTGGAGAGTCAGCATGGAATAAGCTGCCTCTAAAGATGTACTAGAATACACAATAATTAAATAAGTAAATAACTCCCCCATCATATTCAAATGTAAAAAAAAAGATAGTATTAGGAAGAGAAAAAATAAAATAAGCTCTGTAATAGCTGTAACAAAGCTGATGCTAGATCTGTTTAGGAGAAAAGAGACTTTTTTGTTTGTAAAATATATAAGCAGGCCAGTTTTGACATCCCTGCCTCAAGAGATCTGTCATTATGATAAATTGCTTAATCGTTATTTGGAGTTACAAGACGATGAGTATCTTAAAAATGTCAGGCAATCATTCTTCATGAAAGATTATGATAATGCTCACTGTAGGAGGCTGGAGAATGATATACTTTGCAACTACTAATCAAAAAAGTAAAGTTCCAGAGCAGCCTTTGCCTCATTCCTTCCTAGCGTGTCTAGCATGTCCCATAGTGTCTGGGAGTTAAACTTAAAAGATGTAAGTATTGTAGAAATAAACAGAATAACTGTTAATTCTCACAAGGAAATAATATTTAGTTTATCATAACATGGGAGAGATTCAATTGCCTAAACGATGGTATCCAGCACCATTTTTGATGTCTTAGGGTATCCTGCCTGGCTTAAGAGGTGCTGCTCAAGAAGGATGCAAGCTTGTCTAAGGTGCTACTCCGTATCTGCCAGCCCACTGCAGACGATTCACATCCTTCAGAATGGCACTAGAGACCCACATTTAGGGAGCTGAACCTTCCCCATACTTCTTGCTGTATTTTATCACACATCTTATTCCTGAATGTTCTTTAGTAGTAGATGCATTATTTTGTGGCTAGCGATTAGACTATGGGACTTCCACCTAGTTTTTACCTAAACTGACGAGAACACTCAAAAAGCACAAACCAAAAAATTGTGTCAGTGTCACTGTCCTGCTCCACTTTAATCCCAGTTACAGGTATCATCTTGTTATTGATAAGAACGATTAGTGATACCGTAGCATTATTCTTGACTGCACTCTTTTGGATAAACTTACTTATTGCATCAACTAATTGCATCAACAAGCATTTTTAAGGAGCTGAAGATATGTGAAATATTCAATCATTTTGCTCCCCCATTAGCAAAAGAGTAAAAGCTTTAATTACAGGTAAATATTTTCATTCTAACAGGCAGCGTTACTTCTTTAATGTCTTCAAACATTTGAACTTTGCCAAGATGTTCACTTGCGAAGGATGTCACACCAAAAGAAAGGATGGAAAAAACATTAGGAAGAATTATTGTGACTGCAGTTTAGAATGCCTAGATCTCTTGAGTTCAGTGAGTGCATCATACGTGTAACAGCAAAATCACAACAAAGCAGACCAGTCTTTTTCTTTTTTAAGGCTTATTTATGCTTCAGTATTTGACTCGGGCAAAAATATGCCAGACACTTTCTCGTCTAAAATTAAACTGTCATGCTGAAAAGTATGCCTAGGAGACTTTTTCAGGCTCCTACTTGTTTAAGCATTTCAGATAGCTTGTACTAAAACAAAAGGCTTGTATTTTCACAAACCTGGGTAGGGAATTCTGACGAAACAGACGGTCCTATGGAACATCTGCTGTTCCCGATGTCCTGCGAAGGTTTCCTAAAGCCTGGCGGTAATGCAGGACCTATAATGGGCCTTGAGGGAAAAAAATAAGAAAATCTCGGTTGGCAGTTGAGGGGGAAAAAAAAAAAAAGGAAGTAACATAACCGACATGGACAGTGCATTAAACGACAGCCTTCCACTGTTTGCTGCAGGAAAAGAATATAACAGATTAATATAAAAATAAAAATCAAATGTTGATGAGAAATGTGATTCTCCTTTCTCCCCATGCCAAGTGTGTCCCTATGCATACACCATAGAAATAACTGAATAAGAGGAACATCTCTGTTTTCCAGGAGGACCTCTGCAGTTAGCTAGGATGCCAGAAAACCAGGAAAGTTGCAGCAGGTAATAAAGGAAATTCACTTTTGTATTTTCTAGCTTCCTTCACCAGATTCAAGAGCAATGAAAGGTGGGAGGTCAAATATACGCTACTCTTTCTCTACTAACAAAGCCAGTTTTGTTCATTCTTGCCTCGCACCACAGTTTCACTGTCTTTCAATAAACAGAATCGGTGAACTGCTCTGAAGTTTATTTTCCCTTGGAGTGGGGACAAGAGAAGAAAAGTTTTGTGATCCCAGGTAATGTCACTGGTTTTTTTTTTTTTTACACAGCAGCTCCGCAAGCAGTATAATTCAAATGTCTCCAGGAATATAGACAGGTGAGAATCTCTTTTCAATGGTGAAAACAGTTCAAAGCGTACTACAACTGTGCTTGCAGTACTGAAAAGACTTTTGTACATGACTTCCTCTTAATAGTTCACCATCATATTCCTTAAAGCTAATAAAAGTTAATTAAAAACCCAAACAATTATCACCTGAAGAAATATCCAAGTGACAGTATCCTCTCAATGTATTAGCAGAGACTTTGTTTATTATGATCTTCAGTTTCTGAGCTTCAGGGCAATCAAATGTAACACAGCATGAATTGAATTATGCTAATTGTGGTCTTCTACTAAATCCCGCATAATCTAATCAGTACAGCCCTGCTGCAGTGATACTATTGTCAGGATTTGAAATGGGGAAATAAAAAGCAGAAAGTCCTGCCAGAAAGCCAACCACAGACAGACAGACACAAGCAATAAATGTGAGCTCAGGCCAGGACCAGGGCACTGGTGAGGTTCCAAACTCACCACAAGGTCTGACTTAAATTTGAAGTTCCATCCCCACCTAGCTGCTGCAAAAGAGAAACAGCTTTTATTTTCCTGTTCCTTTCTGAATGCTTTCTTGTTAAGACCATATTTTAAATTCCTAATATAATTTAAAGAATTGAATTTAAACCTACACAGATACAGACAAAATAATCTTCTATTTTAGTATACAAGTACCTTTATTTTGCATGGAGAGACAGTTGAAACAAACTATAATAAAAGCTTTCTACTAAAATAATTAAGAACATTTATGTTGTGGGCTGTATCTGTGCAACTTGTGAAAAAGAGCAGATCTCAAATACTCTGCCTTGCTTCTGTCACAGCTCAAAGGCTCTTCCAAGGAACAGAAAAATGGTTCCCATATTCATCCCTCCCATGCTTTCCTTTTCTATGGTTTTTTTTTTCCACGTGAATAACCCTGTTGCTCAGGTCTTCCCTCAGCAGCACACAGACAACATAATTCTTGACAGTTTCGTGGATGCCCAAAGGCTCTCTCAACAGGTAAAGCGAATCTAAATAAAACTCTGTTAAAACACATTTTGTTGCTGTTGGCAACTTCGGTACCTATGTATACACATTAAAAAAAAAACCACCTCAAACTTACAATGAATTAAGCTTTCATTTAAGGAATACTGGATTTCATATATGGCAAAGAATACTTTCCTGTTGCTGGACTTGGGAGTCCTTGCTAATGCATGTTTCAAGATGGGCATTTCAGCATTCTTCTGATGCGTACCATAAAATTTTTTAAGATAACCTTCGCTCTTTACCTTGATGTGTGAATACTTTGGGAATATTTATGAGTGCTGCACTCCTGTCTAACACTGACAAACAGCAATATCCTTCCCAAAGCTGAAGGAAATCTGTTCAGATATATATCTTACGCTGGCATGATTCAAACAATTTTTAACAAGCTGCAAATTGCCACGTGAGCTCCTCCTAATCACGAATATGTTGCTTTTACAAGTCTGAAAAAGATGTAACAGAACAAAAGCTTTTCTAAAAGAAAGAGTACATGGTATAGAGCTAATTAACAGTATGTCCATACATTGAAACAAACAGCCTGCGTTTGTTTCAATTATTCATGGCGAGATCGTCAGCTGGCAATCTGCTCAGCGCTAGGGGCAATGCAGCGCGGAGACAGTTAACAGCATTGTGTCTACACCCTGCGCAGCTTACGCGCCTCAGTGTGTCAGCACAACTAGACTGCCAGGTGTAGTACGGGGGTGGAAGATAGACAAGGCTCTTCCCACACTTCACACCTTTCCCACACCTTTCAGGGAACCAGGCTGGGTGCAAAACAGCTCTGCTCAATGTGCCTTCTCAGTGTGTGCTAGGAGCAGTTGTATGGTGAGCTAGGACAGAAAAGAAAACCAACCAGCAAGTGCCTTTTACAGCTTTAATCTCTCATACTCACATATACAGAGCAGATTCTTGCCCTCTGAATGTAAATGCAAGTTACCTAGCATTTTGGAAATAAACTGCTAAGTTGAAATAAAAGTTAGGTGAACATACAAAAGACTAAGATTCTATGATAGGTGACAACCTGTGTTACTCCTCATCTCTCTAAACTTCAAACTACAAATTGCTTCTTTTCTTCCTCTTTTCCTTTGCACACTTTGACGTAACATCTTACAGCAGGAGTATTCATGTCAAAAATCAAGAAAGCAAGAAGGCTACCTCTGCTGATACTAAAAGCTACGAGCATTTATTTGCTTTATTAGAGATCAGATTATTTTTAGTGACTTTCTGAATTTTATAACTGAAGTAACACATTGTACATATGACATGCAAGAAAAAAACCAACTAGTTACTTTCGGCACCATCAAAGCACCAAACAAGCCCACTGAGCACGATATCCACAACTACAAAAGAGTTTGTCGATTACAGCAAAGTGTAACCAAACAGATACCAAGAGGATACTTCCAAATAACCTTAGTAACCTAAATTCCTGTTTTCCTAACTGCTGCCAAGCATCATAAAAATGTATCCAAACTAAAAACAAATTTCAACTTCGAAATTTCCTTCAAGATGGTATAGTACATGCATAGCTCAACAACAAACTCAGACACTTTCCTAGAAGTGAAAACTCACACCTGACAGGTAGGTATTCATTTATTTTATCTACCAGCTCCCTGTTTGTCTGAGGAAGATAATAGTGATCTAGGGATTCTCTTTCATCAATAAGAATCCCCTTGAAAGTACCAATTTCATTATGGATCATCATATCAAATTATAGAAGGAAGTGCACAGATTGATGAAGGCTGTGAGACATGGTTAAGTTCTGCATAGAAAATCAGAAAATCCATAAATAGGGTTTTTTTGGGAAGCATTTCATAATCGTGTGCAATCAAATGGAAAGCTTCCCGACAGAGGCTATAAATAATGCTTATGTGCTTAGATCTGGCAGCTTGTTTTCTAGAAACCTACACTGTTCAGATTAGTTTTCTATCTGGAGACGTATAAACAATAATCCTTGATGCATTACCAAATGACAATTCCAATAATCTGCATTGTATTGCACTACATAAAAGCTAACTCCCTCGCAACCCAGAATGAACTACGGAACTATGGGTCCTTGTACCTGTAATTTGTTTTTTTTCTGCACTGATCTGAGACCTATCATAAGAAATGAAAGGAATTTGACACTGAAATATAATTCAGACAGTTCACATTTTTTCTTTTTCTCTCCAAGCTTCAAACCAGGACTAGGAGGGCTGTGTGCTCTGTTTCAAGGGAATGCTGTTCCTGTTCTCAGAACACGGAGGAAGCAATTCAAATTATCTGAAGTGCATAATTGAAGAGTTCTGTAATAGTGTCACAAAATATTTTACTTAATATAATTGTGTTTTAAGGAAAAGAGTCTCAATATAATTCCATTTTAATTACCTCTCTGGAGAATCATCCTGTTTTTTAAATCCAGGAGGAAGAGCAGGCCCAAAAAAGCCATCATCATCATCGTCTTCCTGGATTCTTTTTGGCTTTCTGCAAATACAAAGATTTCACTTAATAATTACCTTGACATGCACAGCAATTATCTACACTCTAAAAGCAAAAAAATACATAAAATTAGTTCAGACAGTCTTATGTACTAAATATCCTGCTGTCACCAAGGAAACAGTGCAAAAGAATCCAAAATAATTTGAAGCAATTAAAAAATTGGGAGCATAAGCTTTACTCCAAAAATGCTCTGACATTTAAAAAAACATTAAGGATGCTTTTGCTGTAGAAAGAAGAGTGGTATAATGTTGAAACACCATTTTCTAGTCACAAAGTAATTTTAAATTCAGCACACTTCTTTCTCCATTTTTATACACTGTCTGCATTTTGAGTAGCATTTTTCCCACCTCAATTCTAACGAACTGAAAAACTCTTGAATAAGACAAGAAAAGAATTACCCTAACGCTCATTAAGATGGCATAATGCCCTTCAAGTCCTTTATACAAGGCCTAGAACAAACACACACAAGTTCTTAACACAGTAATTGCGAGTAATCAACCCCACCAAATGAGAGTATGTGCAGACTCCTGTAACTTGCTAAACAATTTGGGTTTTTTCCATTAGAGTTGACTTAATTGAATGCATAAATTCACACTCATAAATAATTCTTATGACCTCTCAATGAGAGGTAGTATACCAGAAACAGGGCAAAACTCCAGTACCAAATACTTACATACATAATAAGTGGTGTCTGTCCTTAGTATAAACAAGCAAAACAACAAGGATTTTACTACTTTAATTGCAGAGCTAAAATAAAACATGTAAATACAGAGATCCGATTGCCTTAACTTAATTCCCCTGCAGGGTGTTAAACAGGTCAGCTGAACATTCTCGACTGCAAAGAATATGCAGAACACATCACCATGTTTTACACAGGTACAGGGTTTACCTTTTTATTTACATAATACTGTTCCTTTCTCATGATTTATGCAGACACATTTCATTTGCAACACAGTGTAAATATACAAATAACCTAAGAACATACTCACTTGGGTGCTGGCTCTCCTTCTGTCTCCTCTTCAGAATCTCTGTTTGCATCTCTGGATAGAGGAAGAGATTCTGAGTCGTCATCACTGTCAGGAGTTTCTGAGCTACAGCTGCTTTTATAGCCTGGAGGCAGTGCTGGTCCTGCAACTGAACATCCAGCATTATTTGGGATATTTATTAAACATTTCAAATGAGTATGATCTATCTTGGTATTCCCCAAATACATCTCTACCTGGAATTAAGTTTATACAATCATTGCTCTGTCTAGAATTTAGAGAAGATACCCTAAACAAACTTCTGGAAGTTACTTTTCTCAGTGAACAACCCCCCTTGAATTAAATTAGCGCATTAGTACATGAGTCTCTTCTGGAAAAGGACTAGAAAGCCCTGTTTTATCTAACAACTGATTTACAATGCATGTGGTATAAACTGGTGTTATTAAAAAACCCTAGCACCTTAATAAAGCATTTGAAGCTTACTAGTGCAGGATCACATCATTTGTACATACGCACAATGGGAGACCACAGATTAGTAGAATTTAATGACCAGTTTGCTTTAGGAATGGTTTAACAAGGTTATTCCTAGCTCAGCTAAGATGAACAGCAGGCGCAGTCTTAAGTACTCTGCTGAGAAAGGGAGGATATAGGCATTCAGACTTCAAAGAATCATTGCTGTCAGAAGGTCGGCGCAGCGGATGGAGCTCTCATGCTCCAGTCAACCCTTCACCCTCTGGAGCAAAGAGGAGTAATATCCCAGCAAAGGAAAAATACACTGCTAACAGGTCTGAGCTGTTTCTGGCACTGTCCCCACCAGCAGACACAGTTCTTTATAGACGTATTTGGATATAGTACCATGTACGCTGGGTCCAGAAGTAGCTTAGCCACTGATCCGAACAGCAAATGCCCCCCACGTGAGACACTTAACACAGAAACCCTCACAGGCTCAATCAACACAGAACCAGCTGGAGTAAGCAAAGACCAGCAATGGTCCCAAGGTAAAAGGCCTCTCCACATCCAGGACAGCACATGCAGGGCCAGCACCAGTTTACACGCACAGCACCAACAGCCATTTGATATAATGGAGATTTTATCCTACTGATGACTTAGCATCCTGAAACACATACACCATTCCTCCTTTTAATATTTCAAGCACTGAGTCCAAGACTGACAGGACAGGAAGATGTTTTGATGGGGAAAAGACATTGTTAGCTTTATGAATAGTCAAGGTTAGAATAAAAGATGAGGTGCAATAAAACCACATAAACAAAGGGTACCGGTTAAAGAACTACAACTTTGATAGTGCAAAATAAAACCTGATACAGATTATGGTTCCATTGTTTGCTGACAAAAGCTAGGCACAAACTGAGTCCTTCAACTGAGCTTCATAAAGCGTTCACTCGTCTTTAGCACAAGACACAGAACAAGGACAGACTACTAGTTACAAAGCACCTGGACAGATCTGCCACTTACTTTGTTTTCTGTTTTACTGGGAAAGACTTTAACCAGGACATGCAAATCCATTTCAGCACTAAGAAGGAAAAAACCACAATACTCCAACCTATAAAGGTAAACTAAGTTCAAGATGAGAGGGTACCAACAGATGAATGATAAACAGGAATAAAGACCGCTATCAAGAAGCGTCCCATTTTGGTATGGGAAACAGCACCAGATAAGAAGCACTTCAAAAACCAGACAAAACCTGCACAATGCTTTCTCCAGCCACCTGATGCCCTGGTATCATGAAAGCAGAGCTTCATTTGCTCTGAATGCAGACAGCTAAGAGAAAGGACTTGGAGTGAAAGGAGCAAACTGAGATGCAGTCTGATGAGTCTGATACTGCAGAGGAACAGAGAAAATGGGAGCAGCTTTGTGAGCTGGAAAGAACTAGTAAAACCAAAACTATTTAAGGAAGGAGACTGGTCCCACTGACATGTTGTCCAACATCAGGACTAACACACATGCTTTCTATCCTAATTCCTCTCCATTATGTTGGCACAACTGTTTCTGTGGGCTATGCAATAACCTGGATCAGGGAACTTAAGAGGCATAAAAATAACACTGCAAAACCCAGCACTCCCCTGAAATAACTGTTTTTTTCATAACTTGCAGCTTAAGCAGAACAACCAGAAACAAAATACGAGACAGAGAGACTGCTTCATGAAGGGAAAATGGCATTTAAAGCCTGAGGAAGGAAAAGTCATTGGACATGGCGAAACAAGTGGAGGAGAAAGACTTGGGAGAACAGGGATTAGAAATTAATGTGCTTATGGTACTGACTGAGACTAATAATCAGCACAGGTGAGGATACAGCTAAGGATCACGGTGAGGTGGGAGCTGCAGGGAAGGATAGAGAGGAAGGAACGGGAATTGCTAAGCATAGATTCTGGGAGTAAAGAAAGGAAATGGTAAAGAGAAAGGCTGAGATCTAATGGGAAGTCTATGAATTAATTCCCTGAAAGCAGTGGAAAAGTGGAAAGATACAGATCAAAGGAGGAAGGGAGGAGAGCTCAGAGTGCCAGAAAACTAAACCCAATGAGGTGAGGAAAAGAAACGCATGTAGTGATGGTAGAGCAACAGGGAAGCAAGGAAGTAACCAGAACTCAGAACAACTCAGAGCAGGACAGTGGGATAAGAAAGTGTGAGAAGAAAATTTTAGGGATGGGGAGGAGAGAAACAGAACCAAGGATACGTCTCAAGTCAGCTGGAGTGAATGTTGCACTCCTGCTAGAAGCGGCCTTCCTGCTATTGTTGCTCTGACTTGCCCCCTCCATTCAGCTGCTCTGGTGACTATCTGCCTGAAAAGTCAATTCAATTCAGAAACCAAATTAAAAACTACTCTCTGTTTTATTTTGTTTTTGCTGGGTTAATTTCTGCTGTATTTGGCAATTCTAAGCGATCTACCATGCCACCAGACAGGCATTGGGAGCCTCTCAAGGACAGACAGGGGTAGGGACTTTCACCTTCAGCAGCAGTGACAGATCGACTCTGACACAATGCTGAAACAGACAAACCCCGCTTCAGCTTCTCTGGTTATTTTTGGCCATTCCCTAGCATTTCTCTCCTGCTAGTACATGGACAGCACAAACGCAGGGACGAACGGGCCAAAGGAAGTATGATTCTTCCAGGAGGAGCACATTTAGGCCAGCTTCAGAGTAGCATCATGAGATGAAGAATCGGGAGACGAGCGTGTCCCACGGGTTGGACAGTGACAAGGTGAAGAAGGAAAAGTAAAGGATTGACAAGGGATGAGCTTTTGAGTCTGTTCGACTACCGACAGATCCCATCCTGGTTCTGTTGAGGGTCGCAGGGTTTGAGCAGCATCAGTTCTCTGACACCAGTGGACATTGGTATCTCCTGGCAAAGTCCATTTCAGCTCCCCCTGTGCTGACCTACAGGCGGAGTACAACCCGGCACTTTACCTTAGTTATTCCCTTATCTTTGGAGGCAGGGATGCACAAAGAAATGCATAACCGAGCTTTTAAGTCTCCTCAAGTTTCACAATGCAGAACACCGCATGTTTACATCAATGTGATTACACAAGCTACAATTACTACACTTTCAGTTTTTCTTCAAGCCACACTGCCCAAGTTGTAGAAGGTAAAGGCAGAGACTGGCAGAACGAAGAACCACCCACTGCAGGAGAAGATCAGGTTTGAGACCACCTGAGGAACCTGAAGGTGCACAAGTCCAGGGGGCCATGAGATGCACCTGCGGGTCCTGAGGGAACTGGTAGATTAAGTTGCTAAGCCACTACTCATCATTTTGAGAAGTTGTGGCAGTCTGGTAAGGTTCCCACTGACTGGAAAAGGGGAAACATAACCCCCATTTTTAAAAACAGAAAAAAGGAAGACCTGGGGAACTACAGGCCAGTCAGCCTCACCTCTGTGCCTGACAAGATCATGAGCAGGTCCCCCTGGAAACTACGCTAAGGCACATGGAAGATAAGGAGGCNGTGACAAGGTGAAGAAGGAAAAGTAAAGGATTGACAAGGGATGAGCTTTTGAGTCTGTTCGACTACCGACAGATCCCATCCTGGTTCTGTTGAGGGTCGCAGGGTTTGAGCAGCATCAGTTCTCTGACACCAGTGGACATTGGTATCTCCTGGCAAAGTCCATTTCAGCTCCCCCTGTGCTGACCTATAGGCGGAGTACAACCCGGCACTTTACCTTAGTTATTCCCTTATCTTTGGAGGCAGGGATGCACAAAGAAATGAATAACCGAGCTTTTAAGTCTCCTCAAGTTTCACAATGCAGAACACCGCATGTTTACATCAATGTGATTACACAAGCTACAATTACTACACTTTCAGTTTTTCTTCAAGCCACACTGCCCAAGTTGTAGAAGGTAAAGGCAGAGACTGGCAGAACGAAGAACCACCCACTGCAGGAGAAGATCAGGTTTGAGACCACCTGAGGAACCTGAAGGTGCACAAGTCCAGGGGGCCATGAGATGCACCTGCGGGTCCTGAGGGAACTGGTAGATTAAGTTGCTAAGCCACTACTCATCATTTTGAGAAGTTGTGGCAGTCTGGTAAGGTTCCCACTGACTGGAAAAGGGGAAACATAACCCCCATTTTTAAAAACAGAAAAAAGGAAGACCTGGGGAACTACAGGCCAGTCAGCCTCACCTCTGTGCCTGACAAGATCATGAGCAGGTCCCCCTGGAAACTACGCTAAGGCACATGGAAGATAAGGAGGCGATTGGTGACAGCCAGCATGGCTTCACTAAGGGCAAACAGTGCCTGATAAATTTGGTGGCCTTCTACAATGAGGTTACAGTGTTGGTGGACAAGGGAAGAGCAACCGACGTAATCTAGCTGGACTTGTGCAAAGCATTTGACACTGTCCTGCACGACAGCCTTGCCTCTAAATTGGAGAGACATGGGCTTGACAGATGGACCATTTGCTGGATAAGGAATTGGCTGGATGATCACACACAAAGAGTTGTGGTCAACGGCTCAATGTCCAAGTGGAGAACAGTGACAAGTGGTGTTCCTCAGCGGTCCGTATTGGAACCGGTGCTGTTTAACATCCTTGTTGGTGACACGGACAGTGGGATTGAGCGCACCCTCAGCAAGTTTGCTGGTGACACAAAGCTGTGTAGTGAGGCTGACACTCTGAAGGGAAGGGAAGACATCCCAAGGAACCTTGACAGCCTTGAGAGGTGGGCCCGCATCAACTGTATGAAATTCAACAAGGCCAAATACAAAGTCTTGCATATATATCCTGGCCTGCATCAAAAGAAGTGCGGCCAGCAGGCTGATGGAGGAGATTCTTCCCCTCTTCTCCGCTCTGGTGAGACCCCACATGGAGTACTGCATCCAGCTCTTGGGGCCCCAACATAAGAAGGACATGGACCTGTTGCAACAAATACAGAGGATGGCCATGAAGATGATCAGGGAGCTGGAGCACCTCTCCTACAAAGACAGGCTGAGAGAGTTGGGGTTGTTCAGCCTGGAGAAGAGAAGGCTCTGGGGACACCTTATAGCAGCTTTCCAGCACCTGAAGGGGGCCTACAAGAGAGCTGGAGAGGGACTTTCTACGAGGGCATGTAGTGACAGGATATGGGGTAATGGTTTCAAACTGAAAGAGGGTAAGTTTAGATTAGACATTAGGATGAAATTCTTCACTGTGAGGGTGGTCAGACACCGGACCAGGCTTCCGATGCCCCACGCCTGTCAGTGTTTAAGAGGCGTTTGGACAATGCCCTTAACAACATGCTTTAACTTTTGGTCAGCCCTGAATTGGTCAGGCAGTTGGACTAGGTGATCTGCACAGGTCCCTTCCTACTGAAATAGTCTCGTCTGTTTTCTTATATTATAGTTCTGAACGAAACCTTTTTGACAGAATTCTCAGAATGGCTGCTCAGAGTCCAACTTTGTTGCTGTGAAGAAGAGGAAACTACCAAAATAGACTAAAAAAACAAGTGTTCTTAAAGAAAAGCAGAGAGTAGCTAAAATATCAGTGAGACCACAAGGAAAGAAAACATACTGGAAAAGCTGTTCACCTTTAAAAGGTAAATTATCTCTTAAAATAGCCAGAATGGACAAGGAAATAGATACAGAACAACTTCTAGGCCCATCCTGTCTCAAGACCCAGCAAGTGTTACAGCGCAAAAGACACTTGCGGCAGCCTCACCACATGATTTTACCCCTCAGAACCTCCAGGTGCAGGACTCCAGCTGGAGCTGTATTTCTGTACAGCAGTGTATTAGCGCCAAAGTACTTGCTCTCTTTTCCTCCTCTGCACCGCAGCAGTACACCTTGTGCTTTGAGCCGATACACTTAGTTGTTGTTGCAAGCTGTTGTAAGCCAGGATAAGTTTATAAAAGTTATAAAAACAAATAAACAACTCCCCAGTAGTTGTTTTGGTGGGTTTTGTTTTGTTTTGGTTTTTTTTCTTTTAAAGGCACATGAATTCCTTCATGCACTTCACACAGAAATCCCCAAGCAGATCTCCCAGTGCAATTGTACTACTATGGAGTTGATGCACACTGGGACAAAAAGTGAACAAACTAGGCTGAATAACCTAGACTAGATACTGCCAAAACACTTGGTATCACAAAACCATGGACTAATGATAAGTTCAACTTACTTTGTTTAGCCGATTCATACACAATATAGATACTTGCAACGTGGACCAGTATGTTGATAAAGTGAATAAGCCATCAACGCAAATATGAATAGGAAAGGCTCCGTCAGCTCAAATGAGTGTGTACTCAGGACTTCAGTACAAACCCAAGCTACGGAGCGGACCGGGAGCTTAATGTTGCTCTGGTGTCAGCTAAGGCAGTAGCTCTGCTCTTTCTTCCTATTGCTCCCTCTTCTGGATTAAAAAATGAGAAGAGCAGGCAAGCACAGCAAACCTTTCCATTGGAGCTGCTTTGTTTGCAATAACAGAATGATCACGGAAACACTGCCAGAAACGGAACATATCTACTAGTGACTTGACCCTGGATGAAAGACGGGGAGCACTAATGCTCCAACTGCTACTTCCAGACTGATACAGAACACGTAAGCATTTAGGTGGGGGAAACCAAGCTCCGCTGCAGCAGAGCCAGCCTGGCAGTCTGCTGGTCTCCGAGAGATCCAGCTTCTGATGTGAGTGCTCTCAACAAGAGAGAATCCACAGCCTCGCTGATCATGTCAGCTCCGTGTCTCAAAGAAAGCGACTGCAAAACAATAGTTACATGAAGTGTTTAGGTTCGACCAAGGAAAAAGTGCTGCAAGGACCTAAGCAGTGCC
This sequence comes from Steatornis caripensis, assembly GCA_013398225.1. Lineage (NCBI taxonomy): Eukaryota > Metazoa > Chordata > Aves > Caprimulgiformes > Steatornithidae > Steatornis > Steatornis caripensis. The sequence continues at coordinate 37,162 of VZSC01011578.1, read as the reverse complement.
CTTTTTACCTGCCCAGTAACTTCTCACTCGGAGCTACTCATGAACATGGGCCTAAATGCACATATGGGCTTGAGCAGGGAAGCAATCATGGAATCACAGAATCACAGCATGGTAGGGGTTGGAAGGGACCTCTGGAGATCATCCAGTCCGAACCCCCCCCCCAAAGCAGGTGCCCCTAGAGCAGGGTGCACAGGAACACGGCCAGGCGGGGTTTGAATATCTCCAGAGAAGGAGACTCCACAGCCTCCCTGGGCAGCCTGTGCCGGGGCTCTGTTACCCTCACAGTAAAGAAGTTCTTCCTCATGTTCAGGTGGAACTGCCT
>VZSC01011578.1:21229-36354 GCA_013398225.1 Steatornis caripensis | reverse complement strand
GGGGCGGGGCGGAGCCGCTACGCGGGGGCGGGGCGCCCCTCGCGCCTTACCCTGGCCGAAGTCTTCATCCGCGTCCGCCTCGGCGCAGCGCGGGAAGCCGGGCGGCAACGCGGGGCCGATGAGCTCGCGGGCCATACCAGTGATGNACATGCTTGCTGCTGCTGTTCCTTTGGCTATGCAAAACTCCTGCGGTAGTCATCTGTGTCAGAGTGTCTGAGCCAGGAGGGTGCAAGCTGCAGAGTCTGTGGTTGTTTGGATGATTATAATAGAAGGCAAGGTATCAACTGAGAAGGAAGTTGCTTTCCCAGATATTTGGTGTGGTATCCCAGGTTAAGTGAATGACTCCTTCCTTTTAGCCTGATCACAGAGATGTGCTCCGCGGAGCAGCCCGCACGCCCTCTCCGTTCCTCTCCGCCGCCGCCGCACTTCCGGCGCTGGCGGATGACGCAACCACCCGCACGGGTCAGGAGGGTTTAACCCAAGGGCGACTGGCGGCGAAGCACTGAAAGTGACGCATTTTGCAGCGGCCGTTGGCGCGGCCCCACGTGGTGGTGGTAGCGGTGGTGGTAGCGGTGGGAGCGGGAGCGGGCCTGACATGAACCCCTTCGCCTGGTACCCGCCGCCGGGGCTCCCGCCGCCCGCGCTCCCCACACCCTTTCTCTGCCCGCCGCCCCCCTGGGAGCCCGGCTTCTGGGCTCCCCCCGCGCCATACCCGCCGCCCAACGGGTACCCGCCCGCCGGCAGCTGCTCCCAGCCCGCCGAGAGCTGCTCCCAGCCCGAGAGTTACCCGCCTGCTGAGAACTACTCACAGCCTGACAGCTACCCGCCGCCCGCCGCCTGGTACCCACCGGCCTACGGAGAGCTACCGCAGGGCCCGCACGCTGGTGAGGGACGTGGGTGAAGTTGTTACCTGACCCCGTGATCTCCTTCCAGTCTCTCACCGGAGCAGACCCTGGCGCTGTGCCTAACCCTTGCGGGGCAGGGGACTCCCCCTCCTTCCAAGCGTGTGCCCTGCTGGTGGTACAGCCACGCTTCATCTCTCCTCTAGGCCCTTCCCCGCCACAGCGGGCCCACTGAGGTAGCAGGGACTCTTTTGCTAGCTGAATGTATAACTGACTCTCTTCTTTTCTTTTTGAAGGTGGAAATGGCAATTTCTCCCAGAAATGGCAAGGCGGGCAAGCACCTGGGTTTAGTAAGCGTTTTCCAGAAGAAAATGATAAGCCAAAGGTATGGACTGGGGTCTTCAGCACAAGAAAGACATGGACCTGTTGGGGCGGGTCCAGGGGAGCGCAATGAAAATGTTCAGAGGGATGGAGCACCTCTCTTGTGAAGAAAGGTTTTCAATACTTAGAGGGCCCGTAAGAAAGATGGGGACAGACTTTTTAGCAGAGCTGGTAGTGACAGGACAAGGGGCAATGGTTTTAAACTGAAAGAGGGTAAATTTATCTTAGACATAAAGAAGAAATTCTTCATGACAATGGTGGTGAGACACTGGCACAGGTTGCCCAGAGAAGTTGTGGCTGCCCTCTCCCTGGAAATGTTCAAGGCCAGGTTGGATGGGGCTTTGAGCAACCTGGTGTAGTGGAAGGTGTCCCTGCCCATGGCAGGGGGGTTGGACTAGAAGATCTTTGAAGGTCCCTTCCAACCCAAACCATTCTGTCATTCTGTGATGGTGGCAGTCGTGTGGGGCTTGCTCCGTGATTCTATGGAGACCCTATAGTTGTGTCTAACGTGCCTCTGCTTAGTAGACAGCAAATGTATGACAGTCAGTCTGCAATTCTTGAGCCCGTTGAAAGAAGGATACTTTTCAACCAAATTCTAACACAGGTTTACCTTAGAAAAGCCCGTACCATGGTGTTGCCCAAGTGCCTAAATTACATTAGTGTTCTGTTACATTATAAGGGCCAGACAGCCAGATCACCCTGATGTGTGTAGTGGGAGAAGGAAGGGTGTCTGCTGCACTCTGAGCTCTTACATGTTGTGTGAGAACAGGCATGGTCTTGACTTGACAGGGAAGAGACTTGGCTGTAGCTTAGGTCTCTTCCAAGCCCTGGATAATCTGTGCCAACCCGGTACGTTTGCAGAAGTGATAATTGATGGGAAGGTAGTAGTGGAAAGAGCTGAGTGCAAGGCACTTTGTTTGGAAGATGAGTGATTTGAGCTTCACTTTCATGTTATGTTAGCTTATCTTTGAAACTCGTTAAACATGTTTTAGTTGATGGCTTTGTTAATGAAAATACTCATGAAAATGTTTCACACCTTATTAAAAATAGGAATACATTGTAATCTTGTAACTGCAATCTTAAGATAATTTTTTTTTTTTTTTCAGACCAAAAAGAAAAAAGAGCCAGTTTTCTCTCATTATTGTGATACCTGTGACCGTGGCTATAAAAACCAGGAGAAGTATGATGAACATATTTTGCAACATACACAGGTTGATGAGTTTGGCTTGTTTTATTTACAGTTTGATTTTTAACTTTGTGCATGATAAGTAGTTAGCTGGAGTCATTCTTTGAATGGAAGACTTAGAGATTCCAGAGCTAAAGAAAGTGTTAGTAGGGGATTTTTTCTGAAAGTTGTGTATAGGGGAGGTCTCAATTGTATTTTTGGTTTTATTGCTGAAGTGATTTTAGTGTCTTTCTTTTGAAGTATTGCTAAGTTACCCCAGAATTAATTCATTGACATCAGTGTAGCATGTAAATTTTTTGTGTGGAAAGACTTTGTAGAGAACATATTTTTAAAATCCACTCCTTTATTGCAAAGAAGTATCGAAATTTGAATTTGGAGAGTCTTGTAAATCTTTCTCTTAGGTTAGCTTCACATTGTGTCCCAATTATCAGACGCGTTGTCTTCATTGGTTATTCTAAAATCAGATGAAATTTAGAAGTACGTTGTCCCTTCTTACTGTTTTTATGATCTCATTCGCTTTGAAACTGGGTAGCTTGAAAGTTGTGTATAACTGACTGCATAGGCATCTGTCACTGAGTTTGTTTGAAGTGTGCTCGAATGCTTGTTTATAAATTGTTTGCATAACTTGGTGTGTCTTAAGTCCACCCCCTTATCTTGCAGTGCACAGAAGAAGGTTGCAATTTCAGCGCACATAAGAAGATAGTTCAGATACACTGGAAGAACGTAGGTATCCCCCTGGGCCTAAAATACGAGTCTGTGCAGTCTTTACTATAGCCCTTTCCTGATTCTTCAGAGGCTCACTTTCACACTTTCATTGTTCTGGAAGGAAAACATACCACATCTGAGTAGAATCTGTTGTAAGACAATATTATGGATGAAAATACGTTGAATACTATACGGTTTTTTAATGGATTCATTTTGTAATCGCTGTTTGCAGTGTCACCACTTTTGGAGATTAAAACAGTGTGATATTACTGTTGTTGACAGAATGATGCTTTTCTTTTTTCTTTTCTTGTGGATTTTTTTCCTTCCCGTTTTAAACACCTATGAAATACTTTTTCCTTAGGCACATGCACCTGGTGCTAAAAGAATAAAATTGGATAGTCCAGAAGAGATCGCTAGATGGAGAGAAGAAAGAAAAAAGTGAGTAAGACTTGTGACCTATGAATTTGTTTACTGTATTTTGCCTGTGTGATCATTAGATGACAGCTGAAAGGCAGTAGCAGCACATGCTTGCTGCTGCTGTTCCTTTGGCTATGCAAAACTCCTGCGGTAGTCATCTGTGTCAGAGTGTCTGAGCCAGGAGGGTGCAAGCTGCAGAGTCTGTGGTTGTTTGGATGATTATAATAGAAGGCAAGGTATCAACTGAGAAGGAAGTTGCTTTCCCAGATATTTGGTGTGGTATCCCAGGTTAAGTGAATGACTCCTTCCTTTTAGCCTGATCACAGAGATGTTTTAGGTCAGAAATGTGTTTGGTGTTTTTTTAATATCTAAGAAATCTGGAGTTACTGCACTGAGTATAATTGTAGTACATCATGCTGTGTGCAAATTTCCACAGCTAAAGTTGTCCCAGTAGACCCTAACAGGGAATTTTCCTAATTTTTAAGAACTTTTTGCATTGCTTGACACTTTTCTACTGAAAGAGAACAGAATCTGTGAATGATGCTGTCTCAGGCAGTCTAACTCACACTGTGCCTAGGGTGCAGGACAAAGTACCACGTAAGCAGTATTTCTCATTATCTATCATTCTGTGGTGTGAAGTGGTATAACTTTTTTTCTGTTGACCTGCATTGAGGTGTTTAAAAATTCACACTGTACTTCCATAGACCTTCTCCCACTTTCTCAGAGTTGAATAGATTAAAATCTATCCTTTTCCTGCAGGTGCAAAATGCTGTAGGCTTTCCTCACTTCTGTGCCTTAGAATATAGTCTTGCAAATGATCGGAACATAGGTTTTGTTTCCGTGAGCAAGAGTCCTGTATGCAGAGTGGGAAGTGATACAAATTTAATTTCCAGATCACTGGTGATGAGCTATGGCAGTGTGCTAGTCACCTGTTTTTTTTGAAAAATGAAAATAAACCCCATTGTCTTATGCAGTCTTACCGATGAATCCAGCTCGCATTTGTGTCAGAAAGCAATGTTAATGCATTCTTGCTTTGAACCTGACTTCCCTTAACAAGTTTTTATAAAGTGGCTTTGTAAAAAAGAAAAATGAGTGGAATGTATGGTAGGAGATTTTTCTGTTGCCTCCCATCGCTTTTTTCTTTTCTCTTTTTTGAGAAGCAAAATTTCACCACATGTAAGTTCATCCCTGCAAGTTTTAACTTGCCTTTCGACATAGTTTTGGCGTTTTATACAGATTTCAGAAAGGCAGAAGGAAGTCTTATCACTACATCAGCACATCACAGTGGTCAACTGTTGCACCTGCCGCTCATTTTTAACTAGTGAAGATAATCTGCAGGTTCCTCTTTTTTTTTTTTTTAAACAGCTCTGGTTGATACAGAAACAAAAGTTTCTTTTCTCTTGTGTTTAAAATGCCATAGTTAACCAGACAAAAATTGCTTGTGATCTGTGCAAGTACAAGTTTGGTGTTAGATTAGTTTTAGTTCCAAGGTTTCCTTTTGTTCAAATGATACTTGAAGGCTTGATTTTTATTTGCTTTCAGTCTACATATTGCTGTGCTTTTTTTCCCCCAACAGTGATACTTACCACATCTTTATGACTTACAATATGAAGTGTCAACAAGGTTAGCAAAACACAAAAGGTTCTTAGATTTGTCTGTCTGGTGACCTACACTTCATTTTCTAACGTTACCTCCAAGGAAAGACATCACTACTTGTGTGCAGTGTCTTTGCTACTCATTTTCAACTTTTCATACACTTTACTGTTCTGGGAAGTGTTGGGGAGAGTTCCTGTCTTGTGGCTGATGCTAAGGTTTAAGTGTTGAAATGATGTTTAAGGTGCATACGTCAGTACATGCTCTGCTGCATACTAGAACATTAGGGAAGCGGGAATTGAATGTACAATCATGTTTTAGATACTGTTGGCTTGGGCAGTGGGTGCTGCGAGTCAAAGCAACATTTATCTACAATTAATTGTAAGGATGATGCTCTGCCAGAGATTGTTTATGCTGAGTTTTCTAGAGACTCTCATCATGGGTACGGTTGGATTTTTACGGATGAACATAATTTGGCTGTGGTACAACATTGCTGAAAGCCTGCTGAAAGTCTGCTGCAGCATGGTAAAATCAATGGAAATGAAGTCTTGTAGGGATGACCACCAACCAAAAAAAGGTAATATGAGATTAGGACCTTCTAAGCCAAGGCCACTAGATGGAGCAATGCTGTGGCTTGTTTTGGTACTTGAGTCCTCTATGGGCATCTTGTTTAGCTGTAATGGATGGGAGTACAATGACTACCTGGGTGGCTGTTGTTACTCTTTGTACAGTAAGGAAGCTAACATCCTTTAAAAAAAAAAAATTAAAAAAAAGGAAAAAAGAGAGAAACCCAGCTGAAACTTTTGTGAAGCATTAATTGGGTCACCAGCAAAACATCAGTTTAGTACTGAAGGTCTGTTGTTGACTCACAGTAAACATTGCATTGTACAGAAAGAAAGGATACCAGAGGGAGTCTGAGCTCTTAGGCAGTTTTGTTTTATGATGACAGGAAAAAGCCTTTTGGCTTTTCGTATGCTGACGGGAAAAAGCTCCAGTCAGAGCTAAGAATGAATCTTTTTAGGTCATTAGTAGTTTGTTTTTAATTAGGTTGCAGTGGTTTAATGTGTGTTTCTGTGCTGCATCTCTAACATTCCTGTCTTGCTTGTTCTTTCAGCTGTTATAAATAATTACTTACAGAGTTGAGATTTTTCTTCTTAATTAGCTGCTGTGTTGCTCAGTTGTATATCCTGCTTAATATCTTTTCAAAAAAGATTTAAAGTGCAGCCTTACTCACGTAGAGGGAAGAGGAGGGGAACAGCTGGTAAGGAGTGAGTTTCTCTGGATGAAGTATGCTGGGTCAGAATGCTGTTTTCCTGTCTGATTCTGTACAATGCCCTGTTCATTGCTGCAGCCTTCACATCTCTCTTTACCTAAAAGACTCATTAATGGTTTGTGGCCTGTTGAACCTGCTGAGCCAGGCAATCGCATTAAGTGGACAGTGGTAGAGATGAAGTTCCACGGTAGAGATGAAGTTCCACGGGATCTCAGGGTTTCCCTAAGATGTTTTGCAGACAGATGGTTGTGAAGTCTGACATCACCTTTGGTGATTACAGTTACTTTTCCTGTTTTGATTTGTCCTGTCCCTTCCAAATGTTAAGAAATGTGCTGTTTTCAGCATATTTTTTCTTAAATATGAGCTTAAAGGGAATTATCTACAGTGCATTTCCTGAATGTGTCAGAATGAGGTATTGCTGTCTTCCCTTCTTCCCAAGTCAGATCTGGGTCCTGCTAGCCCATCTGTTTCTAACCAACTCTTGTTGAGCAAAGGTTGTTGGAAAGAATGTGGCAAAGCTGCTCTGGTGTTAAAGCGAATCATTAAATTTCCTTTTGCTTAGATCTTGATATAACATTGGAGGATTTTATTGAACTTGTCTGTTGCTTGTAAATTCTTCTCCTCCTGCCCACTTTCTTTACTCTATTAGGTTTTTTTTTTGTTCATTTAGGGACTGACTGCTGTATTTCCTTGCAGTACATCTCATACGCTGAGCATCTGCTTAATGAATGAAGGCCAGTACTGTCAACCACATCACTTTTAATTAATTTGTGGTTCTCTAGTTGAATAATGGTAATTCTAGAGTAGCTTGGAATCCTCCCTGATGTTGCATTCATAGTAGTTAAATATGTAATGAGGACAATAATTTCTTAGCACCTGGTGAAAGTAGAGAAGACAAAGCAAAGGAAGGAATGTGTTGGTAGATCAGAGTAAACATAGATATGATAAAGTTTACTCTGAACTACAGGGATGGATTAAACATAAAACTGCCTCAGCTACCATACGGTAAAAATGACACTAGAGATGCAACGCTTGATAAAATGCCTGTGAGCTTTAAACCAAGACGTCTTTCAGCTCTCTGTTCTTTCATCTTTGTTCTCTTTGGGCTATCCATGTCCCCTTTGCTTTTGGTTGTGCGTATGCAATCAAGACCAGCTCAAGAAATTGAGGCAATTTGGTCACAGTGCCGTTCCCACAAAGACGATAAACGTGTATAGCTCTCGACTCAGAAATTCATTGTGTAAACTGCTACAGAAACACGTGTCTCTTCTGTTGCATGTTGGCAAAGCTCTGTTTTTCCACTGCTTGCTAAGAGCTAGTTTATTCTGATGTTTATGTGAGTGAGATAGAGTATGCTGGCCTATAAAACATGTATGACTGTAGCTAGTGCACTCATTTATTCAAAAAAACAATTCTTTTCACTAAGGCACACATGTTACTGATTATGCTCAGTGTCACCATTCCCTCTCTGGAAGCTTAGAGTATCCGTTACCTGCATGTCGCTTTGTTTATGTATATGTAATATACTCATCTTAGCCTGAAAACCAGTTTTCTGGTGTTATAATGACAACTTGTACTGAAAAACTTCCAGTTTGGATTGGAGAAGTGTGTATGGTTGGAAACTGCAGCTGCTATGAAATAGGACTCCCTCTCTACTTTGCCCTGGTGAGGCCACATCTGGAGTGCTGTGTTCAGTTCCGGGCTCCCCAGTTCAAGAGAAACAGGAACAACTGGAGAGAGTTCCATGGAGGGCAACAAAGATGATGAGGGGACCAGAGCATCTCTCTTTTGAGGACAGGCTGAGAGACCTGGGTCTGTTCAGCCTCGAGAAGAGAAGACTGAGATGGGATCTCATCAATGCTGATCAATATCTAAAGGGCGGGTGTCAAGAGGATGGGGCCAGGCTCTTTTCCATGGAGCCCAGCAACAGGACAAGGGGCAACAGGCACAAAACTGGAGCAGAGGCAGTTCCACCTGAACACGAGGAAGAACTTCTTTACTGTGAGGGTGACAGAGCCCTGGCACAGGCTGCCCAGAGGGGCAGTGGAGTCTCCGTCTCTGGAAATACTCAAAACCCGCCTGGACACATTCCTGTGCACCCTGCTCTAGGGGCTTTGGGAGGGGGGTTCGGACTGGATGATCTCCAGAGGTCCCTTTCAACTCCTACCATTCTGTGATTCTTGTGCAGTACTGTCTCCTTCATGAAATCTACTGTGCCAGACCATCACATCCTGGTTTAACTCCCTCTTTTACAATAAGTAGCTTTGGTTCCTAAAGCCTTTGTGGTGACTGATGAAAGTGTCTATATTCAAGCTCTGACAAGTTGTTTGCAGGACCTAAGTGCTGGGTCTACTTCTACTTCAGTGGTGTTTGTAGGTAACATTGTAAGAACCTGATTTTGTTAGGGGAGGAGGAGGTTTGAGAAGGATTCAAACCCAAGTCATCTTATTGGATTTTCACACACGACCTTTTATGTGGAGAGATTCAGTATAGGCTCTTCCTTCTGCATTGTCACATCTCTGTTCAAGAGCAGTCTTCTGAAATTTAGCCTTCCTGATCAAGAATTCTCTGTATCAAAAAAAATTAAATGCCCCTCTTCTATTTTTTACCTCTTTGAGTACTTTGTGGCTGTCCTTAGATAGTGAAATTTGCAAAGTCTGCCATAAAGTTGCACCTCAAGACCATAATGTTTGTGTTGTAGGCATCTGTCTCCTCTTAGGGCCTTTGCTGCCTCCGTGGGTAGGTCTAGCTGATGCTAAGTGGTGCACAGACCTCTTTGTGTAGGGTTGTGGTACCTGATGAGTTGTGGAATTGCACTGGGGCTGGTATATTGGGGTGGGTAGGTAACTTTTGTCCACGCATCTTTGGTCCACTTGCTCCTTGCAGGGACAGCTGGGGTTGACTTGGCCAGGATCCACTGGTGGGCTTAGCCCAGCCTCATCATTGCACAGCAGAGCACCTGGGGAGGAGTGCAACCCCATCTACCTTGTACTGAGGCTAGTGACCTGCAGATTCAAACCTCTAAAGCTTACTGCCCACCAGGTCCTTAGATAGGAGAATAAACTAGCAGATCCTCATTTGCTCGTTTTAAATGAAATGAAATACTGTACGTGTGCTGTCTAAGTAAATACATTTTCCACACAAGGTAAAGGCAGTGAGTGAAATGCTATGTAACATTTGAGAAGAGCTGGAGAAAATAAACACAGCCACTACATGTGCCTTCAGATGTGCTTTTGAGGCATACTCGGACTTACGACTTGAGCTCTCTCTATCTGTTCTTTACTGCCTGTGTCAACTGGAAGGATGGTTTAGGAGAAATCTGTCTGTCTTGGCAATGAATCGAACTTGAAAGCCTTCATGGAGTCCATTACGGTGGCTCAGTGGAGGGAGTGGTAACTCTTAGGAATGAAAGTGGGAGGCAGTCATGTCTCAAATCGTGTTGTGGGAGCATGTCTGAATATGTCGTTAATCAGCATAACTACAGGAGCACTTTGAAGACTCCTTTGCTCCAGGATTAAGGGTCTTCACTTATGTTTTTAAAAGAAATAAAATTTCTAAGACAAGCTTGGGGCTCTTTTGAGCGTAACTACTTATTTTGTAGCTCTCCTCCTGTGAGCCTTACTCATGTGAAGGAAAGCACCTTATTCTAAAACTGGAGAGGTGGCAAGCACAGGGGTCTTTTCAATGCGAAGCGCTCGAGATTAAGTAATTCATTGCACGCTTTCTGTGTGCTGGGAGTGTTGCAACATGGATGAACACAAGTAGCTAACAGGGAAGAGCAGAGATAAAACTTCACATCCCTATGCTTTCTTGAGCTATATGGCGTATTTCAGGGAGAATCGTAGAATTCCTTGGGTTGGAAGGGACCTTAAAGATCATCTAGTTCCAAGCCCCCTTCAAGCAAAAATAGATGTTGGCAACTTGTGTTCAAATCCTCTTACAGGAGGCAAGTTCTGTATTGTGTTTAGGTGCGTCTTGTAGGAAATGCTTCTTGTCTTTTTGCTTAGGTATGTGGTTGATGCTGTCTTGCATCCATGTGACACTTAACATTCATGTTGTAAAACAGGGAAGATGCATGTGGTAAGATTAAATATTTAAAGAAAGACATGTGTCCTTTTTGTTAGCTATATATAGTGAGTAGCTGTTCCAAGTTTCTCATTACTCCATTTTAATAGACTTATCAAATATTTATACTTTGCATTTCTATCCAGAAGCTGGTAGGGGTGCACGTATGTTTCTCATTTACCACCTCTATCTCAAAGCACTGGGATTTAGCTAACTAATGTTTACAGAGCAACTAGTGCAGCCATTTTTGGGCTTTGACGGTAATTTGCAGCAGGCTTTGCGTGTTAGAACCAGCGTGGTGTTTGTTCCGTGGGAAGGGACGGGGTGTGAGGTGGGGAATGGAAAAGAGGGATGGTTTGGGAGATGGTTATAACAGTAGATTTGCTTTGATCTGCATGTCTTAGCAATTTTTCTTGAAGCTGGAATTAAAAAAGGGCAGTAATTTTGGTGAACTGGAGGTCAGTATGCAAGCACGATACTGAATATTGCTCGAGAGGACACTTGTGTCCTTTTCCTTAACTGTCACATGAAAGGAATCTTGTGCACCTAGAAGCTGTTCTTTTAACCTTTTTTTTAATATTGCAAGAACTCAGCAGTTGGTTTGCTAAAGGCATGTTATACCCTTTAAGGTCATTCAAATACTCCAGTTGAAGCACCATAAAAATAAATTTGCAGGACTAAATCATGCTGTTATGTGTAGGGGCAGGCAGAGGGTCCACAAGAGTAATTGAACTGTTTGTCTATAGCTTGTTTGATGGTTTGGTAAATCTGATCATGCCAATTTGGTAGATGATCTATTTATTTATGTATTTTATCTGAGTATGTAAGCATAAACACACTCAGGTTACTTTCCTCACCAATGCCTTTTTAAGAAGGAAACAGTATGTTAAACTTCCGTGAAACGTTTTAAAAATTTATTACAGTTATGGAGGATGCTGGTTTGGTAGAGCGGGAATTGACGAAGTACAGTGAATCATTTAAGAGCCAGTGAATTTTTTTTTTAGGAATTTTCCTACGTTGGCAAACATTGAAAGGAAGAAGGCGATGCAGATCCACAAGGAAGAAAGGGGCGAAGTTCTGACTACCCAACAGTTTGGGTAAGTGTTTTGAAACAAGCTTGTTACTTTCCTCCTAATAAGTACAGAAGTATGCTCATTTGCTGTGGTCTCCCAGAACTTAGTGCTTCCACTGTACACACGACCAAGCTGCCCTTTAACAGAGGACAGGTCATTTGACAAACTGCCGATGTAATGTTCTTTTGCTTACAGTGCTTCATAGTCCACTTCAGTTAAATTAAACAATAATTGTATTAGAAATCTGATGTTTTTGCTGAGTTCTACACTCAGACTTGTTTGAGATCACCACATTCTAGTGGCCATTCATTAGATCAGTGTAACCTTGATCTCTGAAAAAGAAATAATGGGGACGGAAGTCATGCAACATAATGAATTCACATGGTCTAATCCTTTAGTGCCTGAAAATGGCCAAGAGAGATTTTATAGGTGGATTTGGCTTCTTTCTCCTTTCAGATGATAAATCAATAATCAAGTGAATAGGGGAGGAAGATTTAACTTTATTTTCATAGCTTAGGTAGTGCTACTTCTTTTTTGTACCCTCCGTCATCTTTATCTGTCTACTACCTTTGTTCTGAGCCCAATGTTTACTCCTCTTCGATTTTCATCTGTTCTCTCCATTATATTGTGAGTTACTTTCTGATACGGTGTTCATTGTTTTCTCTTCTCCTCAGTGTCAGTGTTATGTGGAACCAGCTCTACTTTATGGAGCTTCATTAGCTCTACTTCATGGCCTGTGGGAAGACTTTTTAAAAAAATGTTATAATGATCCATCCTCCTAGAATATCACTTGTTTAAACTAGAGTGACTGAGCTGGAAGGCAGGAGCAGACTCAGTTCTAAGGGGCTCTTGCTAAATACCATTTGTTGCTGCATGGAAGTGAAGCTGGACCTTGTGTAGTTTGTTGTTGGATTTTTTCGTTGGTTGGTTGGTTGTTGTGGTTTTTTTTTTTTTAATAGGGGGCGATACCAGACAAAATAACACTTGCATCATGGTAAAGCAGATGAGCTAGTGCAGAATAGAGTTCATGTGAGGCTGGTATAGTTTGTTAAATGGTGACAGTGCAAATTACCTTGGTGCATCATGTGCTTCAGAAGACTAAAGTTACCCACCCCCTCCAACTGTTTGCCTTTCATGACTTTGGAAGGAAAGGTTTGTAAAAGTCTGAAGTAAAGCTTCCTTCAAAGGATATAAAGTTGCAGAAGTGCTTTGGATCCAAGGAACCAAACCTAGGCATTGAGACTAAAGCTGCAAACGTGTAATACTATGTGGCGAGATTCTTACCAGCAAAGATGAGTTTTGCTTGTCACAGTAACAAACTGCTTGGTGTCTACAGGTTTATTTGGTAACTGTTACAGCTGCCAGTTGGATGCATTGTGTAGTCTTAAATGTCCATGGCAATTCCATACTATTACGTTTGTTCGTAACTCTATGTCTGGAAACTTGTTCAGAAAAAAGCCCACAAACTTATAGGTTGTTTGCTTTCACTTAGTGACCTTTAACTCTGCTTGATTTTAGAAATATCTTTCCCCCCCTGCCTTCCCTGAGCTGCTAGCACTGTAGACTTGATGAACTGTCCAAAAAGCTGTCGTTTCTGCTTTGTGTAACCCCAGTAAAGATTTTGGAATTGGTGCTTATCTGGCAAATTTACTGATGCATGAGGCAAAAATAGAATACAGCTCGTTCTCTGCAAGCTGTACTGTTAAAGCAAACAGCTAAGTAAGATTTAGAAAGGATTAGATACTTAACACTTCTATGGCACTTTCCATTTGTGGTTCTCTGAAGTGCTTTACAACTGCTAATTCTCAGCATCCCCACGTGTGAGATTAGAGATGCAGAAGGACCACTTTGGTAGTCTGTCTGGTGTCTTGCAACAGCTGATTAATAGCGTGTGGTGCTCTATCCCCTCTGAACGGGAAGTGAGGAGGGGAAGAGAGGTGCCAGGCTGGTGTTTGTTGGGATGTGTTTGTGACCTTGGGGTTTCTTTACGGGTGTTTGAGGCCCGAGGGAAATCAGAATGTTGTCTATAACTCTTGGTCAAGGACAACACCTCTGATTGAGCCTATATTTGCTCAATATCTTCTAGGCTATAGAACAATGTCCTGAATTTAGAGCCTGGTTGTACAAATTCAGAAATGCAGTTCTCTGTCTAGATGGAGTTGAATTACGAGAGCTAATATTAGTCTCCTTTTGTGGATGAGAGACTGATGCACAGGAAGGTGGTGGCTTGCCCCTCCTACCACAGGAGCACGATGGTGGATGATGCATTCAGGTCTGAGGAATCAGCATTAGACACTGTCATGAAATGACTGGAAAGTGAAATGAAACATGTTTATTTGTGATGTAAAGCCATTGTGAATGCTATGGCAGACCCCGTTCTCCTCTCAAGAAGGGCTGAATTATGCTGGAGAGGAATGTTGGTAATGGGAACATTTCTGTACAAGCAAAAAAGTGAGTGGCTTGGAAGGGCTGTATGATGGAGGTCTAGAAAAATCGCAAATGTGGGAAGAAGTGAATAGAATGCAGTGATACACTGTTTCTTGTAACTTGAGAAGGATGAGCCTAGCAAATGACCGTTTTAGACATCAGGATGAAGACAAGCCAAAAGAAGTCCTTTTTCACAAGATATTAACACCTTGCTGCGAGATTTCAGGGATGCCAGACATTCATACAGCATCCCACTGCATGAGATGTAAAACCATCAGTGTCTTGGGAGCATCTCTAGTCAGAGAGAATCTCTGAACTGGTATACCACGGAAAAGTAGGCGAGGAGAAAGGTGACAGTTTGCCCTGCTTTTATGCTCTTTTGTTCTTTCCTCATATGTTCCGCTGGCTGCTTATCAGTGACATGGTACCAGGTTAGAAATATGCCTGTGAGACTGTACTTGCAGATGCATGACTCTAGACCCAGGGGGAAGTTTCAGGAAGATGCTCTTGCCCAAGTATGGTGTTATATGGTTGACTAGGGATAACAGGACCTCTGCCATGCTGTAGGTGAGACTGAGGGAGAGAGTACTGAGCAGGATGAACTGTGAGGCTCATTCAGGAGGGTAGATCTTGTATGTCTTTTGTGGTTGTAATGTGCTGATGATTAGTTGCAGTCTTTGTTTTGCTGAGTTAAGTTTCTGTTGCTTGAAAGTATTTTCAGGAAGCTTTGGTTGTCCGTTCTATATTTGCTTTTCTGTCTAGGTCACACCTATTCTTGTGTCTATAGACTTTGACAAGCGTTTAAGCTCTCCAGGTACCTTCCTATAAGCATGTTTTGTGTTCATAGGATAACCTGGAAGATTATGGAACCATGGAAGGTAAGGGGAACCAGCATGCTGTGCTCTTCCCATATTTTAGGACTTGCTATTTTGTGTCACAGAATCACAGAATGGTAGGGGTTGGAAGGGCCCTCTGGAGATCATCCAGTCCGAACTCCCCTCCCAAAGCAGGTTCCCCTAGAGCAGGGTGCACAGGAACGCATGCAGGCAGGTTTTGAGTATCTCCAGAGAAGGAGACTCCACAGCCTCTCTAGGCAGCCTGTTCCAGGGCTCTGTCACCCTTACAGTAAAGAAGTTCTTCCTCATGTTCAGGTGGAACTGCCT
>VZSC01011578.1:0-20335 GCA_013398225.1 Steatornis caripensis | reverse complement strand
AGAACTGGACACAGCACTCCAGATGTGGCCTCACCAGGGCGGAGTAGAGGGGCAGGATCACCTCCCTCGACCTGCTGGCCACACTCTTCTTAACGCACCCCAGGATGCCATTGGCCTTCTTGGCCCCAAGGGCACATTGCTGGTCTTTAAAAATCCATTCTGATAGCACTTTCTTTTATTCCTTTTCCATTGGAGTGAAAAAGATGAATGGCGTGTTAGTTGGAGGCAGGAGTAGGCAGTCATTGTGACTGATGATGTCAGATGACTGAATGGATTTAGTGCAGCAAGAGCCTTCTCTGAGCTGTAAGTGGAAAAAAGAGACTTCAGCAGTGGAAGTATGCTTATAGTAGATGCTTCCCTTTTAATTCCACATTTCCCTTGTTTTGAATGACTTAATTGCTTAAGTGAAGGGAATATTTCTTGACTTTGTAATGTGAAATGAAAACACTATGTCATCACACTGTACGTGATCAAGGAACTTGCTTAGACTGTGTACCCTTTGCCTTGTTAAAACCTAGAAGTCATGAACTTCAAACTCTTAGGTTCCAGCTTTGTCACATTGGCCTGCGAATGAGATGAGCTCTGGCTGTCTAATCTGTTACCATGTTAGCTGAGCTGGAGTACGTCCTGGCATCGTGCTGCGTTGCTGAACCTTAACTGTGGGCCTGAGCTGTTTGGTTATGTCGATTGATTTTGTTCTCATAGATTGTCATCTGTATGAGCTTTGTGCTTCTATTCTTCAGCAAAATGAAGGGGATGTGGAAACCTTCAGAAAGTGAAGAGAGGCTTGGGCAGCAAGGAAAACAGAGGAGAAGACAAAGGCGCCCGTTCTGGAAGAAATTTAGGAAAAATGGTGACGATTATAATGTACATAGAACTCCAAACGAAGCCAATGGACCAGAAAACAGCACGTATGAAAAGGAACATGAAAAACAGTGTGCTTTGGCAACTCAACCATGCGTGAAGGACGTGGACCCTCTTGGTCTTCTGGCAAACAGTGATGTTGGTAAGATGAGGGAACTTGAAGATCTTCTATTTTAAGTAGTACTGCTGAAGCGATTACTGACCTTTTGTGTAAGTAGCAACTTCTGGGGAGAGCTGGGGATTTCCAAAAACATGTGAACTCTGTCCTTGACTGACAGAGCTAACTGTGCATGTTTAAAGTGGGAAAACTCTCTCTTAGTAGAAGACTAATGCAAGGATTTAAGTTGTTCTTGGAGAGGAATACTGGGGACCCTGTTGTCGTACTTATCTTCTCGTTGTTTCTAACGAAAAAAGCCCAGAATTGCTGTATTGTGGCTAGAATAGTGTCAGGGCCAACAGGGCCATAAGCTTGAGGGTAGTCTCCCGGCGCCTAAAACTTGCACTTAGAAATTCCTTTGAATTGTAATTTCTGTTGAGACATATCCTGATTAGGGACATGGTCTTCTAAGAAAATTCCCAGTATGATTATTGTGAAAGAGTGAGTCAGTGCTTTATCTAAAAGAAATGGGGTAAATCTTGCATTTTGGGGAGCTTTTGCTCTACTAGGCTTGGCCTGTTATGGAGGAAACTATCTCAGTAGTCTAGAGATCTTTGAGATACAAGTGTGTGTCTGACTGAATTCNTTGTGAAAGAGTGAGTCAGTGCTTTATCTAAAAGAAATGGGGTAAATCTTGCATTTTGGGGAGCTTTTGCTCTACTAGGCTTGGCCTGTTATGGAGGAAACTATCTCAGTAGTCTAGAGATCTTTGAGATACATGTGTGTGTCTGACTGAATTCAGGACCACATGTGATGGTAGAAGGAGCTAGAACTAGTAGATTTGGCTGAGCTATGGGTTAGAAAGAAGCTAAAATACAAAGTCATTGGAAAGGAAGAAAAATTCTGATTTGGAAAAGGCTGACTCAAGAATGTTTAAGATACTACCAGGATTAAGCACTTCTGCATAAGTTTGCTTGCAAGCCGAGTTGATCGTATTATAAACACACAGGGAAAATCTGGCAGACTACTTTTATGTCTTTCTGATTTTTCTGTGAGAATTAGAAAGCATTAGATTTTGTTCTGCGTCTTCAAAAAATGCTTAATATGAAGGGGAGAATATGTTGGGAGACAGGATGTAGGTGTGTCTTGGATTTCAAAAATAGCCATGCTTGGCACTTATCTTAGCTTTGTATGTTTTAAAATACATTACTAGCTTTAAATCAGTATTTAGCTAACAAACTGAAGAGGGTTTCTGGGCTCTTAACGGAGCACCTCAATTCTGTCTTTGTTTTAACAAGTACTTTACCATAATAATCTCCTGATTATGAATGCTTTTATGTCCAAAACACTCAGCTGGGAGAGGTAGCAAAGAGCAAGTGGTTTGTGCCATAGGGAAGTGATGCCGTAGTAACTTTAGGAAGGAGTGGAAGAGAAATATTGTCTGAATTGTTTTAAGTTCAGATGCTGAGACTTTTGCTTGCTAGTCAGAGTTTTGGAAGAGCTGCCATAAAGTTTGTGTGCAGTATTACATGTTCTGACATAAATACTGTACAGTAGTCTAAAGGACATGCACCAACTTAGGTTGTTAAACTAATGTGTAAAATAAGAAAATCTTTATAAAGCCAGAAGATTCTTGTGCCAGAAGTACTTTGACAACCAAATTGCTTTTTAAAGACTATTAAATATCCCTTTGTGGTTTTGAAAATATCTGTATTTACAAGTGAAAACAAATGAATTTCCTTGTATGAGTTAACTGAATTACTTAAAATGTTAGCATTTTTCTTTTAATTCTAGTTTTTGCTGTATTATCTAATTTACTCTTGATACTCTCCATATGTGTGTGTTCTCTGAAGTATTGCTGCTTAGGGGTGTTTTTTTTGTGAGCATGTCTTGTTTCCACATGCTGGCAGCAAATATAAACTCTCCAGATGTAACTATTTATAATACAGTCAGCAGTGATGCAGTACTCTTAGAATATGGCATGTAAGCTGACCTATACTTCAGCTATTCTTAGCAACAAGGCTAAAATGCATCCCCTGGAAAGATGTCTGATGCTGAGTTTTTCCTCTTGAAAACATAATCCTCAATTAGTGGGAACAAGAACTCAGCATCCCTATGCAATTTGTTTATTCCACAAATCTCTGCGTGTTGGGAAACTTGTATGCTTAAATAGAACTGTATTTCCCCGCGGCATCTGTGTTTTACTTAATGATAAAAAAACCTAATTATACCAAAGTACAGCTAGTAACTTCGGTTAGAAGAGGTAGAAAGGAATGTGGTACTTGCTTATTGCACATTATTAAAGCTAGTTGCAGTTTTTGATAGTGTTGAGAAATACAGTTACAACAAATAATAAGTAGTACAATATAACTAAGTAAAATTTTTTAAAAAATCATATAACTGAAGTCCATGATTTTACTGTATAGGTACATTTTGTTGAAGTATTTAAACCTTGCTAACAGCAGCAGCCCTTTCTCCAGAGGGAATGTATTTTTTGCATAATGCATTCACTTAAGTTCTGTTTAGTGGATAGTTCCTTCAAAGCTAAGAAATTGAGCGGGAGATGAGAAAACAGAATTTTCTTCTTGATTTATAAGCAGAAACAAGGTATGGTTATGAGCCTGTCAAGGCTAAAACTTGGAGGGATCTACTGAGCAGAAACAGTCAGTTGTATTCAGTGGTGCATAATGCTTCCTTCAAATGTGTTACTCTCAAAGAGAAAATGTGTTCCAGTAAAAGTGTTTTCCTAGTTTACTAAAAAGCAAATTAAAAGTAATTCTTCAAATTTAAAGATTTAAATTCTTTAAAATTGAAAGAAAACAAAAAGAAAAGGCACCCAACCACAGTATGCACTCGACATTTTGGATGAGGTAGAAAAAAGCAGCAAGGAGTCAAAATAACTTGAGGTAAATGCTGTTTTAATAGTTGCCAAAGTATATGCAGGTGCTGTGTGTTCTCCATTAGAAAAATGCACTGCATTTAGCATGAGCTTCCAATGTAATTGCAAATTGACATGATGACTACATCAATGAGAATCAACTTTTCTCCAAAAGAGCTCAAAGGAAAAGAGGCAGGTAAGGAATTTAGATAAATACCTGTGTATTTATATGAAAGATCTTTTACTGAACGGCATGAGCTCAAATGAATCAAATTGCCAATCGTTAGTGATGTATCGGAACAGAATAAAGAAACATTTGTGATTTCAAAATTAAGATCTCAAAAGTATTTATTTCAGTAAAATCTTCTTAAGAAGCGTGAGGCAGCTTTCCTGTGGGGCAGGCTTAGACAGGCAGGTGATGGGAGAGGGCACAGCTCTTTTTCATTGTGAAAGTAAGATCACAACCAGTCTTTTTAGAAGTCTCAACAGGCTAGTTTCACAAAGTGTTTCTAGTAGTGTTGTGTGTATGTGTGTATGTATATATATGCGTGTATGTGTGTATGTATATATATGCGTGTATATATATGAAATTTGTATGCAGGTGTATTACTGAAAAGCAATTCTTAGTTTTCCTGCCAATTCTAGCACTGTTCACCTGAGAATCTTTCCAAGACTTTAATATACAAGATCCTTTGTTTCAAACTAAAGCCATCACAGTATTGTATGTTTATTTTTAGGAATCTTTTTTTAGTAGGTCTCTGTTTTCCTGGTATCCTCAGTTTCAGTATTTTTGGTCCACTTGCCTCCTGTCTTACCAGTATTCTCTTTTGGGGTAGTTTGAGACTGTAATACATCGCTTACTTGTGCATGTCCATAATGCTCTTCAGGGATTTAAGTATCAAACGGTCTGAAGTACTGCTGAAAACTGATAATCTAATTTGTAGCCTTGTTTCTCAATGTCCTTTACAAACTTTTTTTACTATCAAAAGATTTCTTTGCTCTTAAACTCTCACTTTGAATGAGTCTAATTCTCTCCCCTCCGCCCAGCCCCGACTGCTGTTGGATCCTTCTCCCCACCCCCTGCCTCCGCAGGACTAAATCCAGCAAGACTTCAAAACATGTTATGAAATCCTCTGTCTCTTTATGTATACTTGATAATAAAACCTATAATTATGTTTGGTATGTGAAGAACGAACCAGAAAGCCCAAGCTCTTGTTCAGGGAACTTTTTGCTTCTGTAGCTTTGCTGGCTAGACTGTACACCAGTGGTGAGATGACTTTGCCACCAAACATCTGTGGAGGGTAGGCAAATGTTTGGTTTTTCTATCAGTCCACACTGTTGAGCAATGGTGCCCAACATCAGGCTGGCGTCGTGGTGAGATGGGAATTTAGCAGCATGGCTTGCTATTGGCATGCCGGAGTATTGGGAAAAATCCCTCTTGCCTTTTCTCTTCCTGCAGAATCTGACAAGGACGAAGCAGCAGCTGAAGACAAGAGTCTGGGATTGACTGTTGTTCCCAAGCAGGTCACCTCTGCCCTGAGTTCATTGTTGGCCAACTATGGCAGCGCATCTGACAGCGAGCCTGAAGGTGTGTAGGAGCGTGTCCTCTGCCCTTCTCTTCTCCCCTTCTGCCCACATCGCTGTGCTGGTGTGGACTGCAAGCGATGATAAAACCAGATCTCAAATTGCCCTTCTCTGAGAAGGGTGGGGGGCTTCACCTCTCCTGTATTTGGTCCTTTGCCATCCAGCATCCCATTATGCAGCCCCTGTGTATTTATAAATACAGCTTTTATGAGTGCAGTAGCCCAGTGGTAGCTCTTTACGGCAGTGTCCCCAGCTGCTGAAAGCTGCAGGTTATCAGTCAGAACCTATGTAGTACTTACAATTTCTTGAGAAATTTTTTTAAGAGAAATCAAAGATGTTGCAGAAGAAAATACAACATGTAAGCTGTGTCTTACTTTTAGCAAAGATGTTAAAGTAATGGCAGTTCAGTGGCTGTATCTCCAAAATGCTTGGCTGTGGCAATGGCTTTTTGTTTCTGGCCTGTCCACCAGTGCTCTAATTCAGAGCTGTTGATTTTTAGGCTTATACAAGTAAAGAGAGAAGCTTGTTAAAGGTTATGCATGGTGGGGATGTTTGTCGTCTGTGTACAGATCCTTTCCAGTTTGCTTTCAGTCACAGCGCATGCTAGTACTGGTGTAAGCCATGCATAAAGACAAACTGAGAGGAGTAGAAGTATATGCTGTTATTCTGCTCCTCTTGTTTCCTAGTTCCTCCCTCCTCCCAGTTTTGTGCACTAAGTGGGATTACTGGGTGAGCCATTACTTGTTCGTGTATGGTGATAGCTCCGGGTCACAGACAAGCACCCAGACAGAACGCAGCATTTGTGCATACAGACAGTGCACAGAGATGTCCTTGTCCCCGTGGCTTGTGCCGTGTCGAATGCCTTCACCCCCACCCCTAGCCCTACAGCATACTTTATAGAAAGCGTGAAACAGAGTTTTCCAAAAGACTGGGTGGGGGTTTTCCCTCCTCTTTGCTTGTCTTTTCTCAATAACATGTCCTGGGTTGAAGTGGGGGCATAAAATGTCTTTGATTAGGTGTATGTCATCACATTTCCCAAGGCTTTTTTCTCCTAGTTGGGGAAAAAAGCAGCCTGTCTTCAGTCTTGCTTCAAATTATGTTTGAATAGTTAGTGCCAGGAAAAAGCTGTTATGCTCACCCGGTGAACTAATTTCCATGTCCTTAAGGGCTTTTTCCATAGAAGGCTGCTGGGTGTTGCAGTAAGACTTGAACTCTCTAGTACTTGGATTTTGTGCTTCTCTGAGCATCTGCATCAGTGTATGGTAGAGAACTGCTGCTGCTCCTTGTTTTTGCAGATAGTTACTATGCCTTGCTTGCCCTAGGTGGCCTACACAAAGCTACAGAGAGCATCTAGGAGGCAGGGAATTGAACTTGGGCATCTTCTGCCATAACTGTATCATAATTTTCTGAGCAGCCGTATTTGCAGCAAGCTATATTGTGAAGCAAAAGCAATGTACTTTCTAAGTGATAACAAGGCAGAGGTTTGAAAATCTTGTTCAGCTCTTGCTACTTCTATTTTTCTTTTTGTATTGCAGAAATTTCTGCAATCTGTGAATGTTTAGAAGTTATTCCTTGTATTTTAAAAGAAATCCCAAACCCAAACTAAACAAAACGTTCCCCTTTCCTCCAAGTAAACCTTGAACATCTTCATATCAGGTTATGTGAGCAAGAATAGTACTAACGAACTGCCAGTGCATGGGGATATAAGCATGTTAAAGAGGCTTTTAAGTTTGAGATGAAAGTGTGTTCTTTTTCTTTAAGAAATCCCTGTCAAGACTGCAACAAAAGCTGAGAAAAACCAGGCTGTGCTCAGAAATACGCCTCAAACTACTTCTGTTCCTTGGAGTCAAAACTCGAATCAAAAACGTCCAGAATATGCAGGCACCACGTTAAGAAGCTCGAATTCAAATGCACGTCCCCGCAGAGGGCCTGATAACTGGGGCAAGAAAACATTACCTCTCTTTCCGAAGCGCCGTCCAACTCTGCTGGAAATGGTAACAGTCTTAGTGCTAAAATAATGCCTCCTGTACAAGAGTGGCACTATTTGTGAGTGGTTCTCCTCTTCCCTGCGGGAAGTTAGAGCAGTTTGTTAGCAAAGGTCCTGTCTTAAAAATGGCGAAGGGAGTGTCTCACTCAGAGAAGGTATGTATGCTTAAATAGACAAATAGAAATACCGTGGTGCGCTTTCAGGTAATGACTGACTTTGGTGAGCAAGAGATGACAACTCTTGATTGTGTTGTGCCTAAAATGAGCTGCTCAAAGGACAAAACCTGTATTCCTCCCTCTCTGCTCCACACGGTAGTATCCAGTAGGCTTTGTTTGTGTAATCCTGTCAGCCTTATTCTGATCTTCCTCCCTTTGCTTCCAGCTTTGCTATTCATCTGCCTTCCTCTAATCAAGGAGCTCACAATTTTCTCAGATGCACTCAAAGAGATCTTGTTGATGAGGGCATTGGTGACTTAAACCGTAGTGTGGTGTTGAGCTGCAGCCTGCATGTGCGTGGGTTTCTTCTCTGTAGACATGCTTAGATTGATCTGAGGAAGCGACAGCACTGGTACTCTGAAGAGCAGATTGGTGTCTCAGAAGGGTTTAAGAAGAGGTTTGTAGTGGTGAGTCCAAGGTGCTGCGATTCTGTTATCGGTAAAAGTGCAAAGCATCCTATTTGGAAGCTTGGTAGCTTTCTTTAGTATAAACAATTTTTTGAAGTTTTTATTGCATTTGGTACTCAAAAGCAGTATGAGATAGGTAGACTACCCTTCCGATTCTGTAAATAGACAGCATAGAGCTCCTTCATCAAAGGAAAACTTGCTGTGGGCAGAACATGGGAGAAAGCAGGGTACCACTGACATCAGGGCTCTGAAACAGCACAGGGTGTTTAGGCAAGAGATACCTGATAAGGCACATCCCAAGCTGCAGATGTGGGAGAAATCCCTTGATAGTCCTTTTAGTGCATACTACCGTTGCTGCCAAGAATTAAAGCTCCTAGTGACTGAAAAGGAAGTGTTTGCCCTTTGTGTAGCTCCCTAAGCATGCAGTTGTCTTTATCTCTTGTTCTTCAAAGTTGTTGGTGATCAAAGCAGAGGACTCTGGAAAAAACTCAGATAAAGTCCCACATACTGAGAGAAACTGGCAGAACATTGTAAGCCTGAATTGTAGCTTGCCAGTATCATCCATTTTTAAAATTGCATTTTGGTGGGGTTTTTTGCCTTTTAATGTTGCTCGGAACTGTTGTTAAAGGATGTGTACTGTGGCTGTGAATCACAGAGGAGTGCCTGAGGTTTGCAGGTAGGATTCCGCTGTCAGAAATGGTCAGTGTATAAAAACCTTGAGGAAGCAAGGTTGAAATTTTACAACGAGTCACTGCTGAGAATTTATCCAAAAAGTG
Source organism: Steatornis caripensis (assembly GCA_013398225.1). Taxonomy (NCBI): domain Eukaryota; kingdom Metazoa; phylum Chordata; class Aves; order Caprimulgiformes; family Steatornithidae; genus Steatornis; species Steatornis caripensis. The sequence continues at coordinate 11,527 of VZSC01011578.1, read as the reverse complement.
AGGTGGTAGAATTGCTAAGAAAAGGATGTTGTATCTTGAAATGGTGCTTTAAAAAAAAAAGGGGGTGGGGGGTAGAAGAATAGCTGCAGATGTCTATTGACAGTTGTTCGGCAGTGAGCTTGGGCACTACTAAAATGTATTTATTGTAGCCCTGCAAACAGTAATGTGTGTTTAGCCATTCTGTATGCTGACAAAATAAAAAGCTCATGTAGCATCACTCCGCTCACACCTATCCCTGCATTAAAAACTGTAATACAAAGATACAGTCATTGATAGGGTGATGGTGCATCCTATCTGTGCCTTTATTTCGCCATTGGGAATTCAGCAGTTTCTGCCAGTCTGGCAAAGAGAACATCACCATGATGTCCCTTCTGTGCCCTGGTGTGCATCTCTTAGGTTTCTGAAGGCCCATTTTAGGTCTCAGCTGCTTGTAATAGTAACTAGTCTAAACAGAAATATGCAACTTTAAAGTGGCTACTTAAACCACTGTTGAAACTTATAACAACAACTAAAAAGCTTCTCTGTGACTTTAGGAGCCAAATTTAGCTAAATCTCCTGCAATGTGTAGTACGGATCTCCTGCAAATGATCAGGTAGTTAGATTTAGCCACTTACTTTAAACTTGTTGTTTGTTTGAAATGCTAATTCTGCTGACACTCACAATGACAAAAGGTCCTTCATCCTTCTGGCTGATATTTTTTTTTCTTTTAATACCAAAATGAACTTCAGTGAGGTTAAATGAGATGAGGGAGGCTTCTAGCACTTTGATTAAGCTACTAGACTTAGGTTGGTGGATTATAGACCAAACCAGTTATTGCTATTTAAATCCACAGTCTGGTACCTGATGAAACATGTCCTTTCCTTGTATTTGTAAGTTTCTTTCACTCATAGAGATTTTCTAATAAAAAATGTGTGGGATATTAATTTACAGATACAGTATAACCTGGAAAGCGTAAAAGATACTAATAGGCTTGCTGTCCTGATGTACTGGAACGCATGGCTTAGTATTACAGTCCATGCTATGAGAACATCGTCATCTGGGTCTACAGTCATCTGGAGGGGAATTGAAGGGGAAATTCCTAGTATTTTAGTATATTCAGTGACATTCTCTACTACCTGAGCAAACTGGAGACTGACAGCTTAGCCCAAAGGTGCATTTGTCAGCTTGTTCTACATGCCTTAATGCATTAATAACGCTAAATGAGCAGTGCTCAAAGGTGTGCCCTTTGGGCACGTGAGTGTTTTTTATCCTGAAAAGTACAGTCATGTGCCAGTACCATAGTGAATCGTGGCCATTATGAGCCTCTTATCACCAGAAGTGGTATTTAACCACCAACCTGCACTGCTCTAGCAGCCAGCCGCTGCCCCAAAGGGCAGCTCCCTCCCTGCTGCCTCCTCTCCAGATGCCTGGTCCTACCTCTTCTCTGCTGTGCTGGGCCTTTTGCTGACGCTGTTCAGGTTTTGACACCCGGCCCCCTAAAAAAAAAAAACCTAAACAAACAATAACAAACCCCAGAACACCCCACTACTTGCTGCTAATTGTCAGGTTCATTTTCTCCTGGCTAGTGAGTTGAACTGATGCAGTAAGTGGTCTGATAAGCACAGGGTGGTGTGAGGGAGGGGACAACAAGCTGTTAGATTGCCCAGCCCAGCGAGCTGTGCGGTAGTGCTGTCAAACACGCTCACTGGCTCTGCCAAAGCCCCGGTCAGTCAATGGGAAAGCACCGAGTGTGGGAATATGTGGCTTTTCCTGTGGTGTATCTGGTAAGGCAGTCTCCTGCTCCGTGTGTCCAGGACTCCTGTGAGAGAGCCAACTGTTTAAATTCACAGATGTTCAAAATTACTGAGTAGAGGCATACATCTTGCTAGGCTTGTATTGCCTACAGAGCAGTAGCAGGAAATGTGCATAATCTTCTCTTCTTTCTTTCCAGTTACTGGCCCAGGACATCCGACACGAAAGGAACGTGATTTTGCAGTGTGTTCGATACCTCATCCGAAATAACGTGTTTGGACTTGAGTTTAAAACAGAACCACACGCTGAAACAGAGACTGAACAGTCGTCTGCAACTCCAGCAGTCTCCGACGGACAAACTCGATGAATCTAATACTTCTTGTAGCTCTGACCTTCAGTTAGCAGGAGGAGGAGAAGATGCATTATTAATAGCCCAGGGTGAGAAAGCACCCATGGATCAGACTTCACAGATGGTTCACTCGGCAGATGAGGACACGTGGGAAACCCCGTCAATTCAGTGTGAAGAAGCACTGTAGAGGATGTCTGTTGTGGACAATAAAGCAAAGGTTCACATTTTCTACCTGACTGATGCTTTTTGAAAGACATCAGTATAACAAACTAGTCATTAAAGTCCATACTGAGAGCTGTTAAAACCACTTTTCTGATCGGTTCTGCCCGAGGTGGCCATTTCCTTATGAAAACAGCTTCCACATTGAGTAATTGCTTTTCCCCATGGCAGGAAGGCAGCAGTGGCACACAGAGTATGACCTTACTAGAGTAGGTGTGGATCCCCACTTTCGAGCTTCAGAGCTCTAGATGTTTTACCTCGTTACAAAATGTGTGTCAGTCCATCACCAGAGCCAAGTAGTGTTGTGGTAGGATGGATCTTTTTGGATGATTTCACATGGTCCGGCATCTCTGGGAGTATCTGAGTGTCCAGAAGTATTTCAGTGTACTTTTGAAATGGTAATTCAGTGCACATTTTTTTTTCCCCAGCTGTTGTTGGTATAATATAGCCAATATAAATGTATATATCCAGTATGAAATGAAGAAATGAAATGGAAGATATAAGTGACCTGGCTTTAAAAGTACTGCTTGCACCAGAAGTCTCCTCCTCTCTGAACTAATTTGTTACTTGAGCAGAGAACTGGAAATGAGGGTGCAGATTGATCCAAGAAGGGCTTTTACAAAAATAAATTAATAAAGATACAAGAACTGCTGACTGCTTGCATCAGTGCTAGGTTGCTGGTTGACCTCAAGTACGCGATATTAAGCCTTATGCCTTAACTGCTGTTACGGTCATGGCCTGACAAATCTAACTCTTGAAGCAAACTCTTAGTGTTGAGAGTATTATCAAAGTTTAGAAAGCTTACCAAGGGTTACTGATTTGTCCCTTTTTCATATGCATTGGGAATTTATTAGTTGGCCGCCTGGAAGAATGTCTTCCTTGGTACATTGTTATGATGCTTCTATAGCATCCAGTGATTTTATTTTTTTTTCCCCCCCATAGATTTGTGCATACATCCATAGTGTTGTGAGCACTAAGAAAAGCATCAGCCGAGGTTTAGTAACAAGTTTAGTCTTTTGGTTACACTGTGCACTTGTTTGTCAGAATCCTTCTTGTCAAGGGCAGGTGTTAGTTTGTCACCTTGACACTGAAAACATGCCATGAAAATAACCTATTATCAAAACATCCACTTCAGAGTCTGCTCTTTGTCTTTTAGTCATGGTTAAATGTTGAAGTTAAATCTCAGGGACTGATTTTATTTTTTTGTTCTTTGGTAGAATTCTAGCCCTCCGTTCCACCATCTAAAATATGGACACTCACATGGGAGTTTTTTTGTTGTCTAATAACTGTGTTTTCTTTCCTCTGGTTCTTTGTCTTGTGCCATGCATCTCATTCGTAGTGCACAGAAAACAAGAAACAGCTGAAAAGCCTGTCCCACTGCTCCGCTATTTATAGCTACAACTGCATGTTGTGTTTGTAATGCACTATCTGAATTTATGGAATTATATAAATATCAACATGCTTGTAAAAGTTGCGTGTCTCAAGAATATATGTGCAGAATAGAAGCAGTGATCATAAACATTTATATTTCCAAGGCAGATGATTCATTCTTCCCATGATGATCCCACGAGCCATCTCAATCTCACTGACTTGCTTACGGCTCTTACAGTTGTACTGCAATGAAAATGCCAGCAAAGGACTCTAAGCCACAGAGATCTGGCACTTGGGCAGAACCTGATTTCAGAGCAGAGTGGTACCAGTGCTGTTGAAAGCATGGGTAACGGCTGCAGGAAAAGAAATGGATGTCTTAGGATTGCTACTAGATTGCACTTTAAACAACCCTTAACATGCTTCTGTCCCTATCAAGTTGATGGCAGAGCTTTCTTTGTACACCCTGACCTTGTGTTTAAAAGAAAAAACAAAATGCCCCTTTAATCTGGAATTCTTTATACTTTTGTCATTATGGACTTAAGAATAGTAAACTTTTACACAAACCCAAAAACTTTTGTCAGAAGAAAATCTTTTTAAAGTCTCTTTTAAAGACTGTTTCATGTAGGTAGGAAGAAGTAGGATAGGTTTCTTTTGGGAGAGATTTGTGCATGGCATAAATCAGGGGCTTGAACCTAGGACTTGTTGCATACATGCAGAATTGGTGTTACTGTTTTCGTAGTGCATCAGACATGTGGAGACATACGCTGCAGTGATATTAAACTCTGAATTGCAGTCTTCATCGAGCAGTGGAAGGTCTTGGTCCCTTCCTTTCCCCACTTTTCCTGTTCTTCCAGGCTGTGTTCAGACTTCATGTACCGCTTCCTCCGTGCTGCAGGAACCAGGGTCTTGGTTAAGCTTTGTGTAGCTTTGGTGGTTTGGTGGTGGTGGTTTGGTGTTGATTTTTTTTTTAAAGGTTTTTTGCAATGTTATTAGGGAAAAAAAAATCCTACTTCTCAGGCTTTGTGACTCACTTCAGATAAAAATAATCCAATGACAACCTTCACACTTCTGAAATTTTATTTTTATCTTTCTTCTTTTACAACTTAGCTACTGAAAATGTAATTGTGGGTGTCTAGTTTAAATTCAGTACCTTTTGGGCTTTGGTGGGTTTTTGTTTTAAATCCATCTCATCATCTGAGCTAGAACAGTTGGGGTGGGGGGAACCCAGGCTTTACTCACTTGTGGTGGTGCAGCTTAGGCAATCTAGGCTTTGCTATGAACAAAATCACTTATGCTACAGCACAGCTGCTCCTGAGATGAGGGTAAGGGAAAGAAGTGTTGTCCATTTCTAATCTGTATTTGGATTCCTGGTCAATGAGGGCTTTTGCGACTGATTTTTACATGTTGATGTTGCAGTCCTTCCATTGAGAGCACAGGAGATGGGGTGGTTTGATTAGCCCTGCTCCGAAGGGAGATGTCCCTGCTGTCAGTGCTCTAACCCTGTGTCACCTGCTTGCAACTGGGTGTCCCTCTGCTTCCCCTTGTTCCTGTAACCGCTAATACAAGTCATGCGGTGCAGTTATTGTTCAGGAATAACAGTCCCAGCAGATCTTCGATGTTTAAAAAGTGTTGAGGAATAAATACAAACTCCTTGGGCAGGTAGTTCTGTCAAACACCGAAGCCTGGGCTGGAATACTGCATTCCCCAAGCTATCTAGAAGTGGCAATCTGGCATACTGTGGACCGATGTCATTGTGAGGATACTCCTGAATATCTTTAAAAGCACAAGACAATTGGAGAAAGTTCCTGAGGACTGGAAGGAAAGTAAGTATCAGTTCAGGAGGATTTGGGGACCTACAGGCTCATCAGCTTCACCTTGACCCCAGGGAAGGTGGTGGAGCAGATGAGCCTGGAAACCATTTCCAGACATAGTAAGAGCAAGAAGGTGTTCGGGTTTAGTTAGCATGGATTTATGGAGCAGAAATGCTTGATCAACTGGATGGTCTTCTACAGTGAGATTACTTGCTTGGTGGCTGAGGGGAGGGCGGTGGATGTTACTTGTAGCTTTAGCAAGGCTTTTGACACTGACTCCCGTAAAATCCTCATTGGTGAAGTATGGGCTGGGTAGGTGGGTGATGAGGTAGACTGAACAGTAGCTGAAGTGCCAGGCTGAAAGGGTTGTGACCAGTCACCAGTAGATTGGGGGAGGTGGTCCTTTCTCTTTTCAGCACTGGTGAGGTGTATCTGGAGTGCTGGGCCCAGTGCTGGGCTTACCAGTACAGGAGAGACATGGCCATACTGGAGCAAGTCCAGAGCAGGGCCACAAAGGTAATGAAGGGACTGGAGCATCTTTGACTGGGGAGAGGCCGAGAGAGCCTGGAGAAGAGAAGGCTCCGGGGCATCTTGCCCATGTGGATAGACACCTTATGGGGGAAGTGAAGAAGACAGAGCCAGGCTTTTCTCAGTGGTGCCCAGGGACGGGGCTTGAGGGAAGCGGCACTAACCAAAATACAGGAAATTTATTTTAAATACAGGAAGGAATGTTTCTAATGGGGGTGTGTGTCAAACACTGGCACATGTTGCCCAGAGAGATTGTGGCATCTCCATGCTTGGGGATATTCAGAACATGACAGGATGCAGCCCTGAGCAGCCGGCCATGGCTGAGCCCCCTGCAAGGAAGAGTTGGACTGGAAGATCTCCGGAGGTGCCCTGGGACTCCGTGGGCTGAAGTGGATGCGCTGCTTGAAATTACTTCTTGGCGTAAGACACCTGCTTTGGAAGCTCTGCCCCTACTGAAATGACACAGCCAGCAAATCCGTAGGCTGCCCTGCCCGCACAATACTGACAGGCTGCTTCAAGGATTGAAGAGAAGGTCCAAGCTCAGCGTCCACAACAGCGGGCATGACTGCTTGGCCTACATTTGTCCCTAGTGTTTGTCTTTGTGCGACCTTGGACTTTGGTTCCATGCATTGTTTTGCAGAGAGGGATGCTAAATCCAATGCTTTAACTCCCCTTGCGATGCGATTTGAGACGGATGAATGAAAAATGCTGCATAAGTGTTGGGCTTTGCTGTTACTTAATGAGGTGAAAAAGAGTCGTTGGTCTGGGTATTCACTGGTGCAGTCTGGGAGCGCTCAATACCTGAGAGAAACTCCCGCTCTCGCTATTTTTCATTACTCTTCTGGCTTATGTTGTGTGAGTCTTTTCCTAAATTGTCCTCTAATTTCTAAATATACCCTTCAGGTGGCGGCTCTTGTTTGGTAAGACAGCTTTCTTGGCATGGTATAATTTTTACATCTTTTCCTTGTTCTATACGTAAAGGAAGCTGTATAGGCTCCGCACGGGCATGGGCTCTTGTATAAAAGCAATACCGGCTCAGTAAAATAAAGCTTGCATTGAGGAGTATCTGACACATCGAAACCCCTAAGTGTTCACAGGCGTGGTTGTTTTGGGCGAGGGGAAATCCAGTACGGATCTGAGCTGAATGTTTTCTTTCAGGTTACCTAACATCATCGTGAAGACACTGACCTGGGTACTTGTTGCGGAAAATGAGACAAGAAATTGGAACAAATGCAATACGTAGTTGGAGGAAAACAGCAAATTTGTTTTCTATTCATCACAGCAAGCCAGGTACGTAGTTGTTAAATCTGCTTCCCCTGATCCACTCTCACTGCTTTACTTTTGTCCTGGTTTGGGCCAGGACAGAACCAATTTTCTTTTGTAACTTTACTTTTCAGTTAAGTCTCTTCTGAGAAGCTGCACTCTCTGAAATTAGCTGCATGTTTTTCCAGACAGTACCTGCTTCTAGCAGTGATAAGGCTCGGTGCCTGTAGTTAGTGCTGGGACATCAGAAGCAATGGTGNAGTGTTGGGCTTTGCTGTTACTTAATGAGGTGAAAAAGAGTCGTTGGTCTGGGTATTCACTGGTGCAGTCTGGGAGCGCTCAATACCTGAGAGAAACTCCCGCTCTCGCTATTTTTCATTACTCTTCTGGCTTATGTTGTGTGAGTCTTTTCCTAAATTGTCCTCTAATTTCTAAATATACCCTTCAGGTGGCGGCTCTTGTTTGGTAAGACAGCTTTCTTGGCATGGTATAATTTTTACATCTTTTCCTTGTTCTATACGTAAAGGAAGCTGTATAGGCTCCGCACGGGCATGGGCTCTTGTATAAAAGCAATACCGGCTCAGTAAAATAAAGCTTGCATTGAGGAGTATCTGACACATCGAAACCCCTAAGTGTTCACAGGCGTGGTTGTTTTGGGCGAGGGGAAATCCAGTACGGATCTGAGCTGAATGTTTTCTTTCAGGTTACCTAACATCATCGTGAAGACACTGACCTGGGTACTTGTTGCGGAAAATGAGACAAGAAATTGGAACAAATGCAATACGTAGTTGGAGGAAAACAGCAAATTTGTTTTCTATTCATCACAGCAAGCCAGGTACGTAGTTGTTAAATCTGCTTCCCCTGATCCACTCTCACTGCTTTACTTTTGTCCTGGTTTGGGCCAGGACAGAACCAATTTTCTTTTGTAACTTTACTTTTCAGTTAAGTCTCTTCTGAGAAGCTGCACTCTCTGAAATTAGCTGCATGTTTTTCCAGACAGTACCTGCTTCTAGCAGTGATAAGGCTCGGTGCCTGTAGTTAGTGCTGGGACATCAGAAGCAATGGTGTGAAGTAAGGCTCTTGCTTATAGTTATCCCTATGGAGACCAAGGTCGATGCTTGCTTCTGCTGACTTTCTTATGTGCCGGATATGAAAGAGCGGAAAGGGGGTCAGACCTGCGACCCTCCTGCAGTGGGGAGGAGCGGGTCGGACAGGTGACCCAAAGCTGACCAAAGGGAGTATTCCATCCCATGCACGTCATACTCGGGATAAAGCCGAGGAATCATGAGGGTTGAGTTCTCTTCTTCTACGGCTGGTGTCCAAGGAGGACTCTGTTGGATTCTTGCGCCTTTGATCCTGATCCGTGCATTCCTGAATCCAGCTCCTGCCTGCTGCTGAGTGCAGTCTGGGACTTTTCCGGGGCGTGTCCCGCAGTGTCCGGGTGGTGGTGGGGTTTGATATTGGTTTTGTACATATTTATATATTTGTATATATTGCATTATGATTTTTCCTATTATTATTGTACATTATTATTGTAGTTAGATTAAAGGTGTTTAACTTTTCCAACCCGTAAGTTTCTTTCCCTTTTCTCTTCCCCCCCCGATTTTGGGGGGGAGGGAGTTAACAAAGAGCATCTGTTGTCCATTTAATAGCCAGCCCAGCTTTAAACCGGGCATGATCTGACTGAATAGTGGAAGTGTAACCTTGGCTTTGGGGAGGCTGAAAGAAAATTGCTATCAATATTTGTCTGTGCTGATCTCATGACCAGTGGGCGTCTGTTCAGACCTGGGCACCTTTTAAACTCTGCTTCCCCAGCAAACAGTTGGGGCGAAATAGCTAGATTTCCCACTGGATTGGCTTCCCACTGGATGGATCTGGGCAAGCAGGATTTTTTTTTTCAGTTCCAGAGACGGCCTGAAACATCCCAAAGTACTCTGGTTCACAATAATTTCAGAGGAGATTTCTTCCTAGTGTCTGACCAGTGTATAAGAATTTGGGGACATTGGTTTTAGATTGGTGAAACCTTTCTTTTCACTCGGGACAAAAGCATTTTGTTTCTGTTTGAATGGAAACGAGGAAGCCAGAGCAGATCCTCCTCAGTGTGGGAGAAGGTGGCCCCATCCCCAGACTCCCAAGAGAGGGGTGCTCAGAGCAGCTCCCTCGGGGCTGGCCGGCCCCTTCTCCTGCCTCCCCGTGACTCCACTCGGCCCAAAGTGCTTCCCTCCCGGCAGAAGAACGAGACTGCTTTGCCGAGGGGCTGCATCTCTTGCATGGGAGGCTGAACCTCTGCAAAATGGAATTAAAAAACAAAACAAAACAAAACCCCAGAGGATGCTGGAGAGAGGCAATGTGATGCTTGGAGTATTCCTGGGCAGGGAGACGTGGGGGTCCGCATCCTCAAGATGAGCCCCTCCTGAGCAAGAGCTTTCACTGACTTGCCTGCTAATTAAAGCTATCTGCTTCCTCCTCCTCCTCCTCTGCCCGGGTTGGGGAGCTGGTCCACTCTGTATCGTTTGCTGGAGCTATTAAGTAAATTCAACCTCAATTTGAAAATAGCAGTGGGATTACTTAAACCACATCTCTCAGCAAGTTCGCTGTTGCTAAAACTCTTCATCTTGCTGTACTTAAATCTAAACCCTTTTCTTTATTTTCTTGGTCTCTTAGCCAAGAGATTTTGACTTTGGAGGGCAAGATGTCAGTGTTGTACCAGGCAACGTTGGAGGGAAGGCGATGATTGCATCATACAGCGAAAAACTGCTATTGCAGCTTTTCAGAAGTGGAGGCTGTTTCCCAACCTTTCTATTAAAGCAAATTCATTCTGAATTTTGGTGCCTGGCTTGTCTTTTGTGCTATTAGGTGATACTGTTGATACGGGTTTTCTCGCAAGAGATGACGAAATTTGTCTCCCCTTGCACCATGGGGAGAAAATACCAGTAACGCAGGAAAAAGATTTTTTTTTTTATTGCCCTTTGGTTTTATGGCTGGCAGCATGTTTTCCATCTTGGTTTCGGACAACTCTTTCTGAGAACCTGGTGTATGTTAGCCTGGGACCTCCATCTGCACAAAGGAGCTCATAGCTGCTCTCTGACCTCCTGTGCCACCCTCTGAGAAAACCCCAAGATGACCGGAATCAACACGTCTGGTTCTTCCCAAGGAACAAGGGTGGTGTGGAGGGAGCAGCATTTCGCTTCATGTATATGTCATTTTTTAAAGTGGATTTTAAAAATGCTTGGACATCATATTTGAACACAGATGTTGGTAAAATAACGTAAATCTCCGATATTATGAGATTAATATCCTCACACTGGTGGTTCTGGGGCTATGCCAGGCAGGTAGCACATCCCCTTTCCCTGTGGGAGGACTCCCCACCTTCTGGCATGGAAAGTAACTGGGGGACCCCCGGCATAAGTGGTATCTTCTAGTACTGATTTTTCATCTGTCCTGCCACCTTCTCCCGATCCTGCCAGTTCCCAGTCCTGGTCGCTTTGCCCACATAATTATTGTCCTCTGCCAACAGCAACACTCCCTTCCTTTTCCAGTACCCATCAGTTTTTGGTCCTAATCATGTTGTCCCTTTTTCCACTTTGTGTCATAAATTGTCTCGTCTGCTTCTAAGTGCATCCGATGCTTTATTATGTCTACATTTACATTAGGTGTCTTCCTAAGCTGTGCTGCCTTGGCATCAGCAGGAGGGTTACCGGAAGATCAGGAAAATAATTTTGGCNTCATGTTGTCCCTTTTTCCACTTTGTGTCATAAATTGTCTCGTCTGCTTCTAAGTGCATCCGATGCTTTATTATGTCTACATTTACATTAGGTGTCTTCCTAAGCTGTGCTGCCTTGGCATCAGCAGGAGGGTTACCAGAAGATCAGGAAAATAATTTTGGCACAGGGGTATGTGCATGTGGCTTGAGCATCCTTTCACCACAAACAGCAAAGACACAGTAGACCACTTCTGTTCAACGATGGCTCCAGTATCCCAAGTTTTTCAAATCAACTGACCAGAATTTAACTGAGATGAAGCAAAGTACTTGACAAAATTACAGGCAGACTTGGATACAAGTGAGATTAATATTTCATTCCAGACTCCTTCATATTCTCTCCTTACAGAGACAAGACGGGGTGACTTTTGCTGTCCTAGAGTACACGTAGTTTCCCTTCTGTAAATGTGTGCGTGTTGCTTTATTTTACTAGGAGTCATCTCTTTTACTGAAGTTAGTAAACAACTTCTTGCTTCACTGGGGTAAAAAACAACC
>VZSC01011577.1:14027-33767 GCA_013398225.1 Steatornis caripensis | reverse complement strand
CCCCCCCCCCCCCCAAATCCAGGGTCACCCCAGTGGGATGAGACCCCACGACGCTCGTAAGAGACCCTCCCGAGTTACGGGGACCCCAGGGTGCAGCTTGGGGTGACCAAGCTACTGTGGGGACTGCTCCAACTTCCATGGGACCCCCCCCCCTCTCTAAATATAGCAAGTGGGATGGGGGGGTCCCTGGGGCACCCAAGAGCCCCAAATCCTTACGGGGGGGGGGCAGCATGTGGCCAGTTTGGGGGTGCAACGTGGCAGCTGGGGTTCCCCAGCACGGGGAGGTGCGGGGAGCCCTGTGGGCTCCGTGGGCAGCTCTCGGGGGGTGGGGGGGCTCCCACCCCACCGGGTCCCCCTTCGCTGCTGTTGCTGTGCCGGGACGATGACTCCGGAAGGAGCCAAAATTCCTGCCCATATTCTCCCTTTGGGAGCGGAGGGGGAAGGGAGCACCCAGGAGGAGGGCGGGGAACATTTGGGGTCCAGCTGGAGGTGGACGGCACCACGCGCCCCATCGATATTTCCCCCCCCTCCTTCCCTTCAAACCCATTTCCTCCCGGGTTATGTTTTTATTAAAGCCCGCTCGCTGGGGATCGACATGAGCTGCTGCTAGCTCCGTCGGAGATACCGAATTTAACCTCATCCTGTTACTGATGCTCGCCACGCCGCCTTTAACGCTCGGAACTCGAGCCACCCGTGGGGAAACTGAGGCATGGAGCAAGGTGTGCGTGTCCCATTGCTCCCGCCACCCTAACGAGAGCCTTCTCGGGCACTAATGAGGCCAGACTCATCCTCTGACTCATCCATACGTTGGGATGTGGAAGCCCGTCACCGGAGCCTCGGCCTGTACCGGAGCCTTGCGTTCTCCCGGCTTCTTGTCCCGATTCAATGTGAGCAATAATCCCATTATTAAGAGACATCTCATTAAGACATCTGTAACGAGAGCTCTCACCAGCAGCTCGGTGGAAGGGTGCCAGCGCTGTTTAAATATTCACCACCCCCCCCCCACTTCATTAATGATCAGGGATTTTTATTTTTCCCTCCTTGCCCCCTCTGATTTTTCCCAAAGAAGAGCTCCCCTCCCCCTCCCGCCCGCACACACAAACAAAAGTCTTAATTAGACATTGTTCCTAACAGGGATATTACACAAATTAATTAAACTCAAGCCAATAAACAGCACTGCTCCATAATTCTGACAGCCCCAGAAATGAAGAGGAAATAACAAGGGGAGAGGCTCTGCCAGCTCCTTCTGGCTGCTGGGGTCGGGGGGGCCCGGACGCCTGCGTTCCCCCGCAGCGACGCGGTGGGGCTCGAGGGTCCGTGTCCTCGCTGTGGGGCTCTGGGCCCTGGAGGGAGATGCTGGGGGTGTAGGAGTGCTGGGGTGGGGGGTGTCTGGGGTTTGGCAGGGGGGGGGGCAACATCTGGAGCGTGCTGCACATCTGCAGGCCAGGCCTTTGTTTGGCAGCGGTGCAAAGGGCAGCGCCGGGAGGAGAGGGAGGAGGAGGAGGAGGGCTGGGGTATGAAGGCAGCTCTGCTCTGCGCCCGCGTCCCCTCTGCGGAGCTGCTGAGCATCAAAAGAGCAGCTCGACCTCTGCTTGCAGCCCAGAGCATGCAAAGGCCCCCGGGACCCGGCAGGGACCCCCCCACCCTGCCCAGGGGTGCTGCGGGGCTGACTGAGCTCATTTGGGGGTGGCGCAGGGGTGTCTGTCCTCGCCGGCACATGCACGGCGCTGCACATGCATGTGCACACACAAGGCCTGCACTCATGCTCCCGGCTCTGACAGACACAGAAACTTGCGTGTAAGCACACGGCTGGCGTGCATGCGCACACGCACACTCCCATGCAAACGCACCACCAGCACATGCACATGCATGCACGCACACATGCACCATTGCAAGCATGCGGCTGGTGTGCACGCACACACACTCCTGGACGAGCGTGCAGCTGGTGCATGCACACACCCCAACACGTTCCTGGCTGGCGTGTGCACACACACACTCCCATGCCAGCACACAGCTAGTGCATGCAAACACACACACACACACACACACACACGTGTACACACGCTCCCGTGCAAGCACACAGCTGGCATGCATGTGCATGCACATGCCTGCGCAAGCACACCACCGGGGCATGCACACGCACGCACACACATGCACACACACACACACAGGCTCCCATGCAAGTGAACAGCCAATGCATGCCCCCTGCATTGCCCCCGCTCCGGCCCCTTGCAACCCTTGCTGAGTCCCCACAACCCTCCCTGTGCACCCCATCAGCCACCCTACAGCCCACTTTGCCCCCCACAGTGCCCATGCCCCCCACAGTGCTCCGTGTCCCCCACAGCCCCCCATGCTACCCCACCCCGATCGCCCTGCTCCAGCCTCTTGTAACCCTTGCCTGGCCCCCGCTGTGCTCCCTGCACCCCCAACGTTCCCCATTAGCCCCTCATGCCCCCCACAGCCCTCTGTGCACCCTGTCAGCCCTCCGTGTCCCCCGCAGCCCCCCATGCCTCCCGCATCGCCCCACTCGGGGCTGCCCGAGCCCTTTGTCTTTCTGCCTGGCTGCCCCCTTTCACCGGGATTAAAGGCAGGAGAAAGGGGCCGAGATTTTCCACCACCTTTTGGGGGGGGGGCTAGCGGGTCCCTCCCCAGCATGGGGCACGTGGCAGGGAGCTCAAGACCCCCAGCTCTGCACCCCGCAGCCTCTGCCTGCACTGGAGAGGGGCAGGAGCGGGATGTGGGGGTGCAGGGGATTCCTGCTTGGGCCCCCAAACCAGGGATGAACGTCCTTGGGGTCGGAGATGTGGGGGTCGTACCCAAGCCTGGACCCCTACGTGTGGCCTCGGGTACACGCACTGTGCTCCGTGGGGCAGCAACCGTGTCCCCATGGGGTTCCCATGGGGCAGCAATGGGGGTCCCAGCCCCCACGGTCCCCCCCCTCGCCCTCGGCCTGGCTCGTTTGCTGTACCACGCTAAAGCAATTCATTTATTTTCTCCTCTATTTTCTCTCTCTGCCTGACGCTGGTTTATATTTTATTGGCATCTTTGCAGCACTGAAAGTAATGTAATTACGGGGGGAATTTATATGTTGTTTCGTAAGTCGGGAGTTCATTTTTTTTTATATTATTATTATTAGGTGGGGAATATTTAAGGCTCCTTGGAAAGGAAAAATAGAACCCAATTCCACGACGTCATCTCCCCCCGGTATTTATGCCTCTTCCCAAAGAGATTTTAATTGAAACTTGTTTCGCGCGGCCCCAGCGTTGCGTATTTTTACCCTGCCCCTCATGAAGGCCCAGGGCCTTGGCCCCGTCATCTCCCCGCCTGGCTGGAAAAGGCAGGAGATTCGGGTGGAAAACTTGGAGATAGGTTATGCCGGCAGTGAAGGGGATGGTGTTATCCTTGGGCTGATGGAGCCTCACTTCCCTTTGCACTCCTCCTTCCCCGTGCCTCAGTTTCCCCATGGGGACAGCCAGCATCTCCTGGTGACCGTGGCAACCTGAGGATGCTGCCTGGGGAGTGGTACCCGAGGTATCAGGGACTGTCCTCGCCGCTGTGGGCATCCCCGCCAGTCTGAGCTTGATGGTGTCCGACACAGAGATGCTGGCGCGGTGTGGCACGGCAGCGCCCATCTCCCTGCCCAGGGAATAATTGAGGTGGAATATTTGAGCAGATGGGAAATGAGCTGCTAAATTTGTTGTGAGATTGGTGTCACCAGAGATGGCGGCTGGGCCAAGAAATGAGAAATCAGGAGGTTACAGGAGAAGCCGGTGCCGCGGCGGAGCCGGGGAACATGGCACGTCGGTTTGCTGGGGACATGGAGGGACGGCAGTGCTGGGGTCACTACAGGTGCTTCAGTGACACGGAGGGGACGGGGAGACCCCATGCCAACGGGCACCCATCCCGCATCCCAGTGCGCTGGGGGGTGCCGTGCCGGGCTGGCATGGCCAAGGTGACCCCAGCCAGGGTGAGTGGAGGCGGTGGGGACCCGGTGCTGCCGAAAGCGGCTGGGGAGGAGAGGCGGTGGGGCTGGGGGAGGGGAACCAATCTCCTCATTTGTTTTTATAATTTTGCCTTTTAAAAAATGAAAATAACTGGAGCATCCTTTCCCCGGAGAGCTTCGTTACCACCGGCATTGGGAGCGGGGAGCAGAGGGGGGAGGCATGGAGCGGCACCCGCCAGCACCCTGCCAGGGATGCTGGGGACGCCCGCGTGTCCCCAGCCACGGGGAGGGATGCATAGCCCCGGGGAAAACTGAGGCACGGTGCCGCCATCGGGGGGTCTGTGGGTGACTGGAGGGGGCTCTTGTAACACCCATGCCTGTTTTCCCTCCTCAGGGGAGGCTTTGGGTTAAAACAGCCCAGGTTTTGCCACGACCATCGCACGTGCAGAAGTAACCAGGTCAAACGCAGCCGGGGATGCTCGACCGGGAGAAATGATGTGCCCCGAGATGACGGGGGGGACTGGGCTGAACGCAGCCCCGTCCCGGTGCCTCCCAAGCCCGGGCACTGGGCGCTCGCCAACGATGCGCTGGCGTCATATGATGGTGTTGAAATACTTTCCGTTCCTGCCGGGATGGGGAGGACCTGCCAGTGCTGGGAGCAGAGCCAGGGCGCAGGGTCCAGTGGCAGCCAGGATGGGGACGGGGACGGGGACAACCGGCCACCAAGGATGCTGGCATGGCGGGGATGGTGACGGGGACAACCATCTGCTGAGGATGCTGGTGCAGCGGGGATGGGGACGGGGATGGGGACAATCGTCTGCTGAGGATGCTGGTGTGGTGGGGATGAGGACGGGGACAATCGGCCGCTGAGGATGTTGGTGTGGTGGGGACGGTAACTGGGACAACCGGCTGCCGAGGATGCTGGTGTGGCGGCGATGTGGACGGGGATGGGGACAACCAGCCACTGAGGATGCTGGCATGACAGGGATGGGGATGGGGACAACCGGCTGCCGAGGATGCTGGCACGGCGGGGATGCTGCCAGCTCCCCGTGCATCATGGAGTAGCGGCTGCGGGATTCAATTAAAGAGGAATTAAAAGATAGTAATATTCAATTAACGTCAATCAGAGGGGGATTATGGGAGAGAGATTTTGGTCAAACGGGGTCAATGCCTTTATGACGAGGATGCACCGGGGGCTGATAATGAAGCCAGGGCGGTGGAGAGGAACAGAGCTTTGACCCCCCAAATGGTGCGTCCGGCACTGGGATGGGTCCACGGCTGCTGGTACCCTCAGCGTCACCATCCCAGGGCTCCCCCCTCCCGGAGCTCCTCCAGCTTTGCTACCCACCATCCGAGCACGTTAGCGTTAAAAAGCCAAGAGGAAAGAGAAGAAAATAGAAGAGGGCTTTGAGTGACTTCGAACAAGGAGCGGAAGCGGCTTCTCCTGCCAAGCTGCTTTCAGAGCGCCCGGCTCTGCCTTGTTCCCGGCCAGCGCTGTCGTGCCGGGGTAATCGCGGCGAAGGAGGCTCATAAATTGTTGATGGCAACAGGGACCCTCTCTAGCAAATATTAATTTAGTGGCTGGGAGCTGCGGGCGAACGTGCTGCCGGCTCAAGGCTGCTGGGTTGGGTCCCCATCCCAGCGGTGAACTGGGGATGCTGCGGCAGGTGATCGGGGGCTGTCCCCAAAGTGAGGACCCCCACCCTGTCCTCCCTGAGAAACCTTGCCAGAGCTTTGTCTCAGCTCCGCTCCCTGTCCCTGGGGGTCAGGATGGGGCCCTGCTGCCACCCCAGGCCGCCCAGGGACATGCAGGGTGGGGGGGTCGCTGGCTTTGCGGCTACCCCCACCAGCCACCCGTGTCCCTGCCCCGAGACATGTCCGGGTTTAGCTGAAAGACCCAAATTGCCAGAGCCTAAAATAGCCCCCGATGCCGGGGGAGTGCGGGGAGGTGCCAGGGCTGATCACATCTCGGCGCTGGCACATCCCCCCGGCGAGACACGGAACTGCTCTGCCAGTGCCCAGCAGGATGGGACCCCACGGAGGCCGCGTCCCTGGTGGGATCCATCAGCGGGCTATGGTGCTGCCAGCTGGGAGCAAGCTCCGCTCCCTCCTGTGCCTCAGTTTCCCCACGCAGCTGGACACTGGTGAGGGGTCTGCAGGGTCCCCACTGTCGTCAGCTCCCGTCAGGTTCTTTCAGGGCACACCGCAGCCCTTGTGGTTTTTTTTTTTTCCGTACCACCGCCTCGCGCCGGGTGACGAGTGGCTCGCGGCACTGGCGCCGGGGCCGTGACAGCGCGGTGACAGTGGAGGGGGGAAGGCGATGGGGACGGGAACAGGAGCCATGCCCCATCGGCAGCATCCAGTCGCGGTCTCATCCTGCCCTCCTTGCCCATCTCTCCCTTTCCGCTCTGCCGGGCAGGGCCACAGGGAAGCCAAATCTTTTCTCTCCCGCAGAATAAAACCAGTGAAGGGTTTGGGTTTTGGTTGTTTTTTTTCCCCCCTCTCTGTCTATTTTTTTGCAATATAAATAGAAGCGAACAACTTGGGAAGAGGAAGAGGGGAAAGGCTTAAATTTAAAAGCGTCGAGAAGAGGAAGGGGAGGAGGGAGAGAGATAAAATAATAAAAAAAAAATATAAAAAAAAAAACCTAGCACGGAGAGATTTAGCTCCATCTGAAAGCTGTCAGCGCGAATAAAAAGCTTTTCTTTGAACCCTGAGTTTAATAGTGAGAGGAGAGAGAGGGAGATTGGAGCCCCAGCCCCAGGGCTTAATCAGGCCTTCATTTGATAAATGGGGGGAGACAGGGCCGGGAGTGGGGCTCCCCGACCCCCGCCGGGTCCCTGCCCCATGCCAAGGGGCCAGGTGGGAGCCACACGTGTGCGCTGGAGAGCCCGGCAGGGACCCGTACCCCGCCTCTGCCCGTGCACACGCGTGTGTTCCTGTGTGCACAGACACAGTCCCATGCACACATGCGTGTTCCCAACACACGGGCGCGCTCTGCCATGTATGCGTGTGTATTCCCCTGCACACGTGCGCATGTTTCCGTGCACACATGTGCGTTCCCTCACACACATGCATGTTCCCATGCACACAGGCACCTTCCCATGCACATATGCACAATCCATGGACAAATACATATGTTCCCATGCACACCGACACATGATCCCCTGCACATGTCTATTCCCATGCACACATGCACATGTTTTCATGCACATAGGCATGTTCCCATGCACACACACACAATCCATGGACACATACTTGTGTTCCAGTGTACACAGACATGTGATCCCCCGCACACATGTGTATTCCTATGCACACATATGTATTCCCATGCACACATGCACGTATTTTCATGCACACATGCACAGCCGTGCACACATGCAGGCATTCCAATGCACACAGGCATGTGCTCCCCTGCACACGTGTATTCCCTGCACAAATGCACATGCTCCTGTGCACATGTGTGCATTCCCATGCACACATGCGTGCTCCCATACACACAGGCATATGTTCCCATGCATTCCCATGCCCATGGACGCATTCCCATGCACACACGCATGTGTTCCCATGCACACACATGTACACGCACGCTCTGAGCCCAGGGCCACCGTGCCACAGTCCCCGCACTGTGCTCGCCGGGTGGGATTGGCTGTGCCGAGGTGCCGATGCTTCATGGGGACTGGCATCGCGACGATGGGGGCACGGCTACGAGGCGGGCACTCTTTGCCTTTTAAGCCTCCAGCCTTTGGGAAGCTGCCCGTCTCCTCAGCGTAATGTCAAGGCCCCGCGATGCGGAAAGACTTTCTGCGCTCGCTGTGCCGTGGCAATCGCTCGGCGCGTAGCCTCCCCCGCGCCTGCGGGCCCCGTATCGCCCTGCTCCAGACTAAACAGCCCTTTGCCCGGCAGGATGGGCAGCGCAGGGGCGAGGGTCCCATCAATGGGTATTTCAGTGCTCGGGGACAACCGATGCGATGGCAATGGGCATGGCGGGCGGGGGCTGGTGGTGATCACGTCCCCTCCACACCGAATGGGTACCACGGGGCGTCCTCACTGCAGCAGTGCCCTCATCCTGCCAGGAAAGAGGGAGAGCTCGCAGCCTAAATACCCCCAGCAGCCGATTATCCGCTGCCGGGATTAGCAGTTGGGAGTTAGGCAGAGCTGGGGCTGGGCAGGGGCAGCATCCCCTGCACCAGGGGTGCTGGCAGGGCTGGAGGAGAGCAGAGCATCCAGAGTGGGCAGCTCCTTGCCGCTCGCCATTGTCACCTTCAGCTGCCAAAACCATCACCGGCGCTGTGCCGTGCCAGCCCCGTGCTGTGCCAGCCCCATGCTGTACCAGCCCCGTGCCGTGCCAAACCCACGCCAGCCCCGTGCTGTGGCAGCTGGGGCCAGGCCGGCACTGCCCGTCGGGCAGGCAGAGGCCTGCGTGTCCCCCCGTGCTGTCTGGCAGGCGGCTGCTGCTGCCTGCGCCTCCTCCCACCTGTCTCGCTCCCCTTTCCCTGGCTCTGATCTTCCCTCACACCCACCTCTCTCGAGGCACCTTCCTCTTTGATCTCCGCTCTGCTTTTTATTTCCCCCTCCCCTTGGCCCCCCTATTCCTGCTCCATCCCTCCCCTCCTTCCCCCACCTCTCCCGCTCTCTCCTTCCCTTTATCTCCCTCCTTCCCTGCATCCCTGCTCTGTCTTCCCCCCTGGGGGGCCATGGGGCTGGCAGACATGGGCCGGGGGGGCTGGGGCAATGGCACAGAGTCCCCCCAGGGTGGCTGTCCCCAAATCACTGCCGCAGGCTGCACATCCCTAGGGCATGACCAGCGGTGCTGTGAGGCCTAATAGCTGCACGCTGTTGTGCTGGGATGCCCCGTTGTGGGGATCCTGGGGTGCCTGATCTGGGGGTGTCCCGTTCCAGGGATTTCTGGGTACCCCATCCCAGGGATCCTGGGGTGACTGATCCAAGGGTACCCCCTCCTGAAGATCCTGGGGTGCCCCATCCTGGGGATCCTGAGATGTCATGTCCCAGGGATCCTGGGGTGCCCCATCCTGGGAATCCTGGGATGCCATGTCCAGAGGATCCCTGGGTACCCCATCCTGAGGTATCCCATCCCAGCGATCCTGGAGTGCCCCATTCAGAAGATCCTGGGTGCCGTGTCCCAAGGATACTGAGGTATCCTGTACAGGGGATCCTTGGATGCCATGTCCTGAGGATCCTGGTGTGCCCCATCCCAGGGATTTTGGGTGCCATGTCCCAAAGATCCCTGAGTACCCCATCCTGGGGACCCTGGGGTGCCCCATCCCGGGGATCCCCGGGTACCAAGTTCCAGGGATCCTAGGGTGCCCCATCCTGGGGTTTTGGGGATGCCTGATGCCAGGACCTGTGGACAGGCACCAGGGCGATGGTGGCAGATCACTCCCCTGCACTGGCCATGGCGAGCAGGGTGCCAAGCACCAGCACGTCCCATTCCCCTTGGCAGGGACAGGCAGCCTGGCTGCGCCTCAGCACCGCCGCGTCCTCAGGGCCAGCGTGAGAGTGGGGGCTGCTGGGAAGGCAGGCAGCAGCCCGGGCCGCAGCATGGGGATTTCAGGAGCTGTCAGGGGCTTTGTTTGCAGGATCAAAGGCAGGAGAGAGCCCAGAGCCCCCAGCTCTCTTGGGATGCAGCACAAGATGGGGACAAACCCGAGTGGGTTGGGGTACCCAAGCTGTGGCTGTGCCCAGCACGGCCATGGCAAGGGCATGGGGCACCCCACGAGTGGCACAGTCGTGCCATGCTGTGCCGTGCCGTGCTGTGCCATGCTGTGCCGTGCCAGGCCCAGCCAGGCCACGCAGGCAGAGGCCATGCTGGGGACTTAACGGCTTCATTATCCGCAGCTTGCTCATCCCCAAAAGGGATTTCTGCCTCCCCCTCTCCCGTGCCGCGGTGGAAATCATCTGAATATTTTAGAAAAAAGCTTTTAAGGGGGGAAACCACCAGGGGAGAGACAGCTCCTCCGCCATGATGCCTCTCTCCCCACTGCCCTTCCAGGGTCCTGGTCCTCATCCACTGCCCCGGGGCCAGCAGCGCATGTGTGTGTCAGGCTGGCACACCCCACGCATACCCCCGCCAGCCGCGTCCTGGTCGATACCTGCTGGCTGTATGATGGGCACCGTGCTGGGGCACCAAGATCAATCCTGGCTGCTGCACAGGGCAGGAGCTTGGGGGTGTGGTGGAGCCCAGCTTAGGGGGTCTCACACCCCCAACAGCCCCTCTGAAACCTCTGGAGACTGTGGGAAGCTCTGGGGGATCCCTGGTGGGGCAGGGCTGGAGGCAGCTCTGTGGCACTGGAGCCACCGTCATGACGGAGCGCTGGGTGCTGCTGGCATGTCCACTGGCATGTGGGGCACGCTAGGCCCTGGCCAATACCCCTCCTCTGTCTATAGTGGCGCAGACGCGATTCGTGGAGGAGCCGGAGGACCAGACAGTGGTGGCTGGCCAGAGGATCGTCCTCTCCTGCGTGGTGCTCAATTACTCTGGCATCGTGCAATGGACAAAAGATGGCCTTGCCCTGGGGATGGGGCAGGGGCTCAAAGGTACCTGCGAGGCAGTGGGTGGCTCTGGGGACATCACCATGCAGGGCAGGGATGCCACCACACAGGAGGCTCTCAGGTGTTACGTGTCCTGTGGCGCTGCTTCCCCCTGCCCTGTTTCCCAGTTCCCTGTGCAGCAACCCCAGCTGCTGCAGGGCCGGTGCCATGTGCCTCAGTAGCAAAGCACCGACTTGGCCTGAGTGCCCATGCTCTGCTCCTTCCTGCATGCACCGGGAATCCTGCATGCACCTGGGTCCCTGCACATATCGAGGTCCCTCCACGCACCAGGGTCCCTGCACGCGCGTGCTCTGACCATCCCATATCCACATCTGGCAGGTCCCTGCTGCAGCTGGCACAGGGTGCAGGCGGAGACCTGCCTGCAAGCTGGCAGCCCCCTGGGTCTGCCCCTGCTGTACCCAAATGGGCAGGAGCTGCTTCTCCATGAACAGGGGGTTCCCTTCCGCACTGGTCTCTCCTCCCTTAAAAAAGGGAGCAGCCCCCCAGCCCTGGAGAATTTGGGTGACCCCACCCCCTCTGTGCTGACTCCCACCCTGTGCTGTCCCCACAGCCTGGCCGCGCTACCGCATCGTGGGCACAGCCGACTCAGGCCAGTACAACCTGGAGATCACCGATGCCGAGCTCTCAGATGACGCCGTGTACGAGTGCCAGGCCACCGAGGCCGCTCTGCGGTCCCGCCGGGCCAAGCTCACTGTGCTGAGTAAGGAGCCAACCCCCACCACTGTCCCCCATGTCCCCACCATGCCCCATGTCCCCCAAGTCATTGCAGGCAGCACGGCTGCTCACAGGCGCGGGAAAGGCTGTCGCTGCCTGTGCTGCCACCCTCCCCCTTCCCTCCGGCAGCCTGGATGTGCCATTATCTTTAATGCCTTAATCTATATTCACGCCATGGCTGAGTTACGGGACATACGAGTGCAGTAACTTTGATTTCCCTGACTTTTGTGTCTTGTGGAAAAAAAAAAAAAAAAAAAGGAAAGAAGATGCCGGAGCCACAGCGGAAATGTTGCATGAATGGGGTTTTGGGGCAGATTTCTTGCTTTTCTTAATGTTTTTTTTTTACTTTCTCCCCTCTTTCCCATAATTCCCCTGGCATTGAAATTCCCATGAGAAAGACGGGACATAAAAAGCATGCGAGCGGGAGATGAGGCTGGGGTACTGAGCAGTGTGGCTCTTGCCACACCACAGCTGGTGGAGCATCTCCCTGCGCCCCAGGGCAGGGATGGTCCTCAGGGACCCCCAGCCCGAAGGGTCCGTGCTTGGACTGGGGGGCTGTGAGCTGGTGGGAACAGCCCTGCCCCAGAGCCTTTTGGGGTGGCGCTGCCAAGGCTGGGGGTACCCGGGGTCTCCTTTGTCCCTTGCCAAGCTCAGCGGGGTCCCCCTGCATTCCCTGCCCAGTGTGGGGCTCAGCTGGGGCAGGGCAGGGGGGTCCCTGGGCACAGGAGTCCCCAGGCAGGGCGTTCTCTGGGCAGGGGGGTCCCAGGGAAAGGTGTTCCCCTGACAAAGGGGTCCTCAGGCAGGGGGGTCCCTGGGCAGGAGGATCCCCAGCCAGGTTTCCAAACATGGGGATCCCTGGGCAGAGGAGGATCCTGTGGGAATTGGGGTCCCCAGACAGCGGGGGCCCTCCCTCTCTGCCCATCCTACAACCATACTTCTCTGCCGGACACCCAGTCCCCATTTCCACTGTTGCCACCAGCTCCCCGGGCTGGATCAAGACCAGCTGAGGCTGTTCCAGCACATCCACCTCTGCATGCGCGGCACGAACCCCCCACCCTGAGCCCCCTCTCCAAGCCCCCACGTCAGGGACACCCCAGGCCAGCCTCCTGCCCCGGTTTCTGCCAGGACAGGGTTTCCTTCCCAGTGCCAAATGTTGCCTTTACATCTCCCCAAGAGCCCAGTCCTAATAAATCAGTAATGGGGCTTTTAGCTCCTGATCAAAAAGGGGATTAATACTCAGGTGGCGTCGGCCTGGTTGATGCTCTGCTGTCAAATGCTGCCTGCAGTTGCAGGCAGCGGGGAGGACGTCTGCCTCTGCTGCCTTCAATCACCTTCCCTTTATCAGAACAGCATCAATTTTTCAGCATCATGTGGCCTGGAGCAGGGTCTGTCTGTGCCTGTGGGCAGGAGCCCTGGCTCCAGGCAGCCAGCACCCACCTGGTGTCCCCTCTCCCCTCCGCAGTCCCCCCCGAGGACCCCACCATCGACGGAGCCCCCGAGATCTTGCTGCGCGCGGGGACGCCGTACAACCTGACTTGCCGGGCACGCAGCGCCAAGCCGGCGGCCACCATCGTCTGGTACCGGGACGGGCTCCAGCAGGATGGAGCCATTACCAGCACGGTATGGGGACATGCCAGGACCCTGCATCCATCCCCTCTGCCCCGTGCCGTGCCTCGATGTCCCCAGCACCGTGCTGGGAGACAACGGAGACCATCCCTTCTCCCTGGCAGGAGGTGTTGGCTGACGGCAAGCGGGAGACGACCACCAGTCAGCTTGCCATCAACCCAACGGACCTTGACATCGGGCGGGTGTTCTCCTGCCGCAGCACCAACGATGCCATCCCAGCGGGCAAGGAGACCTTTGTCAAGCTCAACGTTCACCGTGAGTTGGTGCCGGGTGCAGAGTGGCCGATCCTCGCGTGTTGCTGGCACAGGGGTGTAGCTGGGGCAGGGAGACAGAGATGAGTTCTCGGGGTCTTTAGGCATCGTGGGGTGCCCGGGGGACCCCAGCCCTGTGGTTGGAGCTGGGTTGCTGCAGAGGGGCCATGCCCACGGGTGGAGATTCGCCCAGTCCCACTCGGTGGGTGCCAGGCTGGAGGCCAGGCTGCGACTTGGTGGTGAACACCGACCTCCAGTGGCTGCTGTGGGAAGGCTCGGCCCTGCCGGGGTCCAGCACCCACCGGCAGCACCCACCAGCAGCATCCACTGGCAGCATCCACCGCCAGCATCCACGCCGGGTGCTCACATCCACAGAGAGTGCCCACACTGGGCAGGAATACTGGGTGCCTGTGGTGAGCACGACACCATGCAAAGATGCGGAGTGCTCATGGTGAGCACCTACACCAGGCAGGGATGCTGGGTGCCCACAGTGAGCACCTACACCAAGAAGGAATGGGCACCCACGGTGAGCACCCATGCCAGGCAGGGATGCTGAACACCCATGGTGAGCACCCACACCAGGCAGGGATGCTGGGTACCCACGGTGAGCACCTACACTGGGAAGGGATGCTGGGTGCTCATGGTGAGTGCCCACAATGGGCAGGGATACCAGGTGCCCATGCTGGGAAGGGATGCTGGGTGCTCATGGTGAGTGCCCACACCAGGCAAAGATGCTGAGCACCCATGGCGAGCAGCCATGCTGGGAAGGGATGCTGCATACCCACAGTGAGCACCCCTATCTAGCAGGGATGCTGGGTGCCCACAGTGAGCACTTCCACTGTGGAGGGCTGGGTGCTTATGGTGAGCACCCAGGACAGGCAGGGGTGCTGGATGCCCACAGTGAGCACCTACACTGGGAAGGGATGCTGGGTGCTCATGGTGAATGCCCACAATGGGCAAGGATGCAGGGCACCCACAGCGAGCACCCATGCCGGGCAGGGATGCTGGGTGCCTACGGCAAATATCAGAGCTTTTGGGCTGTCCCGCAGCACGGGCCATGNACAGGGGTGTAGCTGGGGCAGGGAGACAGAGATGAGTTCTCGGGGTCTTTAGGCATCGTGGGGTGCCCGGGGGACCCCAGCCCTGTGGTTGGAGCTGGGTTGCTGCAGAGGGGCCATGCCCACGGGTGGAGATTCGCCCAGTCCCACTCGGTGGGTGCCAGGCTGGAGGCCAGGCTGCGACTTGGTGGTGAACACCGACCTCCAGTGGCTGCTGTGGGAAGGCTCGGCCCTGCCGGGGTCCAGCACCCACCGGCAGCACCCACCAGCAGCATCCACTGGCAGCATCCACCGCCAGCATCCACGCCGGGTGCTCACATCCACAGAGAGTGCCCACACTGGGCAGGAATACTGGGTGCCTGTGGTGAGCACGACACCATGCAAAGATGCGGAGTGCTCATGGTGAGCACCTACACCAGGCAGGGATGCTGGGTGCCCACAGTGAGCACCTACACCAAGAAGGAATGGGCACCCACGGTGAGCACCCATGCCAGGCAGGGATGCTGAACACCCATGGTGAGCACCCACACCAGGCAGGGATGCTGGGTACCCACGGTGAGCACCTACACTGGGAAGGGATGCTGGGTGCTCATGGTGAGTGCCCACAATGGGCAGGGATACCAGGTGCCCATGCTGGGAAGGGATGCTGGGTGCTCATGGTGAGTGCCCACACCAGGCAAAGATGCTGAGCACCCATGGCGAGCAGCCATGCTGGGAAGGGATGCTGCATACCCACAGTGAGCACCCCTATCTAGCAGGGATGCTGGGTGCCCACAGTGAGCACTTCCACTGTGGAGGGCTGGGTGCTTATGGTGAGCACCCAGGACAGGCAGGGGTGCTGGATGCCCACAGTGAGCACCTACACTGGGAAGGGATGCTGGGTGCTCATGGTGAATGCCCACAATGGGCAAGGATGCAGGGCACCCACAGCGAGCACCCATGCCGGGCAGGGATGCTGGGTGCCTACGGCAAATATCAGAGCTTTTGGGCTGTCCCGCAGCACGGGCCATGCCCTGGGTGGCAGCGTGGAGAGGGGGATTCTCCCTTTGTCGCCCCTCTGCTACTCTGACCCTGTGCCAGCACCCGTGACGGNGTGGGTGCCAGGCTGGAGGCCAGGCTGCGACTTGGTGGTGAACACCGACCTCCAGTGGCTGCTGTGGGAAGGCTCGGCCCTGCCGGGGTCCAGCACCCACCGGCAGCACCCACCAGCAGCATCCACTGGCAGCATCCACCGCCAGCATCCACGCCGGGTGCTCACATCCACAGAGAGTGCCCACACTGGGCAGGAATACTGGGTGCCTGTGGTGAGCACGACACCATGCAAAGATGCGGAGTGCTCATGGTGAGCACCTACACCAGGCAGGGATGCTGGGTGCCCACAGTGAGCACCTACACCAAGAAGGAATGGGCACCCACGGTGAGCACCCATGCCAGGCAGGGATGCTGAACACCCATGGTGAGCACCCACACCAGGCAGGGATGCTGGGTACCCACGGTGAGCACCTACACTGGGAAGGGATGCTGGGTGCTCATGGTGAGTGCCCACAATGGGCAGGGATACCAGGTGCCCATGCTGGGAAGGGATGCTGGGTGCTCATGGTGAGTGCCCACACCAGGCAAAGATGCTGAGCACCCATGGCGAGCAGCCATGCTGGGAAGGGATGCTGCATACCCACAGTGAGCACCCCTATCTAGCAGGGATGCTGGGTGCCCACAGTGAGCACTTCCACTGTGGAGGGCTGGGTGCTTATGGTGAGCACCCAGGACAGGCAGGGGTGCTGGATGCCCACAGTGAGCACCTACACTGGGAAGGGATGCTGGGTGCTCATGGTGAATGCCCACAATGGGCAAGGATGCAGGGCACCCACAGCGAGCACCCATGCCGGGCAGGGATGCTGGGTGCCTACGGCAAATATCAGAGCTTTTGGGCTGTCCCGCAGCACGGGCCATGCCCTGGGTGGCAGCGTGGAGAGGGGGATTCTCCCTTTGTCGCCCCTCTGCTACTCTGACCCTGTGCCAGCACCCGTGACGGCTCCATCTGCCCTCCCACAGATCCCCCGACTGTCACCCTGTCCATTCAGCCCCAGACGGTGCAGGAGGGCGAGAGGGTTGTGTTCACCTGCATGGCGACTGCCAACCCCGAGATCAAAGGCTACAGGTGAGGGTCCTGTGGGACCCCAGGAAGTCCCTCCCCATGGGGACAGAGGGGGAAGTCAAACGGGGCCATGGGGGGTCCCGTGCACCCCCGAATGCCTTGGGTCTCTGCCCCCCACCAGGTGGGCCAAGGGGGGGGTGATCATCGAGGACGCCAGGGAGAACAAGTACGACACGCAAGTGGATTACACTTTCTTCACGGAGCCCGTCTCCTGNGCAGGAATACTGGGTGCCTGTGGTGAGCACGACACCATGCAAAGATGCGGAGTGCTCATGGTGAGCACCTACACCAGGCAGGGATGCTGGGTGCCCACAGTGAGCACCTACACCAAGAAGGAATGGGCACCCACGGTGAGCACCCATGCCAGGCAGGGATGCTGAACACCCATGGTGAGCACCCACACCAGGCAGGGATGCTGGGTACCCACGGTGAGCACCTACACTGGGAAGGGATGCTGGGTGCTCATGGTGAGTGCCCACAATGGGCAGGGATACCAGGTGCCCATGCTGGGAAGGGATGCTGGGTGCTCATGGTGAGTGCCCACACCAGGCAAAGATGCTGAGCACCCATGGCGAGCAGCCATGCTGGGAAGGGATGCTGCATACCCACAGTGAGCACCCCTATCTAGCAGGGATGCTGGGTGCCCACAGTGAGCACTTCCACTGTGGAGGGCTGGGTGCTTATGGTGAGCACCCAGGACAGGCAGGGGTGCTGGATGCCCACAGTGAGCACCTACACTGGGAAGGGATGCTGGGTGCTCATGGTGAATGCCCACAATGGGCAAGGATGCAGGGCACCCACAGCGAGCACCCATGCCGGGCAGGGATGCTGGGTGCCTACGGCAAATATCAGAGCTTTTGGGCTGTCCCGCAGCACGGGCCATGCCCTGGGTGGCAGCGTGGAGAGGGGGATTCTCCCTTTGTCGCCCCTCTGCTACTCTGACCCTGTGCCAGCACCCGTGACGGCTCCATCTGCCCTCCCACAGATCCCCCGACTGTCACCCTGTCCATTCAGCCCCAGACGGTGCAGGGGGGGGAGAGGGTTGTGTTCACCTGCATGGCGACTGCCAACCCCGAGATCAAAGGCTACAGGTGAGGGTCCTGTGGGACCCCAGGAAGTCCCTCCCCATGGGGACAGAGGGGGAAGTCAAACGGGGCCATGGGGGGTCCCGTGCACCCCCGAATGCCTTGGGTCTCTGCCCCCCACCAGGTGGGCCAAGGGGGGGGTGATCATCGAGGACGCCAGGGAGAACAAGTACGACACGCAAGTGGATTACACTTTCTTCACGGAGCCCGTCTCCTGCGAGGTGCACAACGACATTGGCAGCACCAACGTCAGTACGCTGGTGGACGTGCACTGTGAGTGGGGCAGCCCCTGGACCGAGACCCCCGACCCTGGCACCCCTGGGCTGCTGCCAGCCCCTCCTCAACTCCTCTCCTCACTCTCTCCCCTCCCACTTTCCAGTTGCCCCTCGGATTGTGGTGGACCCCAAACCCACCATCACGGACATCGGCTCCGACGTCACACTGACGTGCGTGTGGTCTGGCAACCCACCGCTGACCCTCACCTGGACCAAAAAGGAGTCCAACATGGTAGGGTCTGGCAGCTGAACTGGGGCAGGGGGTGTGCGTGTGGTTCAGGGGGGAGGTCTCGTGCCCCCTTCCTGATGCCCCCATGATGCTTGCACCCAGGTCCTGAGCAACAGCAACCAGCTGTACCTGAAGTCCGTCACGCAAGCTGACGCGGGGCAGTACGTCTGCAAAGCCATCGTCCCCCGCATCGGCGTGGGCGAGCGTGAGGTCACCCTCTTCGTCAATGGTGAGTGCCATACCCCTGGAAGCAGGCACTAGCCTCCTCATCCCATGCCAGATCCTGATACAGGACACGAGTGGGTCGATGTGGTGATGACGCCCATGAGAAGAGGTGCCTGCGGCACGGCATGCCCCCTAACCTGACCTGGGGTGTCAGTCAAGCCCTCCCCCCTCCTTGCCTCCCACAGGACCCCCCATCATCTCGAGTGAGGCTGTGCAGTACGCGGTGCGTGGGGACCGTGGCAAGGTGGAGTGTTTCATCGGCAGCACACCTCCACCAGACCGCATCGTGAGTGCTGCGGTGGGCGGCCAGGGGGGCCAGGGTGGGTGCTGGGGACACCACCGAGGTGTGGGTGCTGATGCAGCCCCCTCTCCCCCACCCTGGCGGGGCCAGGCATGGGCCTGGAAGGAGAACATTTTGGAGGCAGGGACGCTGGAGCGGTACACGGTGGAGCGGGCTAACACAGGCAGCGGGGTCCTCTCCACCCTCACCATCAACAATGTCATGGATGCCGACTTCCAGACCCGCTACAACTGCACGGCCTGGAACAGCTTTGGGCCGGGAACCGCCATTATCCAATTGGAAGAGAAAGGTAGCGCCGGCAGGGCACCGCGGCCACCTGGCCCACCAGGGAGCCCAGTTCAGTCTTGGGCGTTGCAGGCTATGGAGCTTTGGCGGGGGCAGGTGCCCTCCTGTCACGGCCACCTCCTGGCAGTGCCCCTGTCCCCCTGTCCCCAGCTAACGTCTTCCCGTCTCCTGTAGAGGTTTTGCCTGTGGGCATCATCGTGGGTGCCACCATCGGGGCCAGCATTCTTGTCATTGGCTTCCTCGTAGCGCTCGCCTGCTTCCTCTACCGGCGCCGGAAAGGAAGTGAGTGGGGGGATGGGAGGTGATCTGCGGTCACGGCAGAGGGGGTGTGGGTGCTACCCACAGCGGGAATGCCACCATGGGGCAGGGGCCACCTCCATCCCTGGTCACGCATGCCCCCAGGCCGCAAGGACGTCACCCTGCGCAAGCTGGACATCAAGGTGGAGACGGTGAATAGGGAGCCCCTGACGCTGCACGCAGACCGTGAGGAGGACACGGCCAGTGTCTCCACGGCCACCCGCGTCATGAAGGCCATCTACTCGGTAAGGGACACCCCACAGTAGGGGGTCACCCTGCAGCATCCTTCCCCGCCCCATGCTGGCATGGATAGGATGAGGGAGGAATGAACCCCAGCTCTCCCCTCCTCTCCTGCAGTCGTTCAAGGATGACGTGGACTTGAAGCAGGACCTTCGCTGTGACACCATTGACACCCGCGAGGAGTATGAGCTCAAGGTTCGGTGATGGTGCCAGGGCATGTGGTGCTAGGGGCAGGGCCCGGTTTTGTCCTGGGTTGGGTGCTGCGGGATGCTTGGCAGAGGAGAAAGGGGATGGAACTCAGGGGTCCTCTCCCTGTGAGCCTAGTCCCTGCTGGGCTCAGCACAACCCCCTCAACCGCCCCCCTCTCCTCGTAGGACCCCACCAATGGCTACTACAATGTCCGTGCCCACGAGGACCGCCCATCCTCCCGCACCGTCCTCTATGCCGACTACCGCAACCCCGGCCCAGCGCGCTACGATACCC
>VZSC01011577.1:1149-13892 GCA_013398225.1 Steatornis caripensis | reverse complement strand
CCCGCCCTCCCGCCTCTCCCACTCCAGTGGCTATGCTCAGCTCAACACCTACAGCCGCGGGCCTGCATCCGACTACAATGCCGAGGTGGCACCGGGTCCTGGCCCCCCTCCTGGCACAGCAGGTGGTGAAACAGCAAGTCAGATCTCTTACGAGAACTATGGGGGTCATGCTGCCTTCCCAGCTGGTGCCAGTTATGCCACCTATCGCCTAGGGTACAGCCAGCCCCCCAACCTGGACCGGGCACCCTACGATGCCTACGACCCCATGGGCAAGTACGCCAGCGCCACTCGCTTCTCCTACACCTCCCAGCACTCGGACTATGGGCAACGCTTCCAGCAGCGGATGCAGACGCATGTCTAGGGCGGGCAGGGCAGGCAGGCAGCACTGAAGGAGGGGAGGGTGCAGGTGGTGGGGATCCACCGGTACCTCACGACTGTCCCCTGATATTCAGGGGTTCATCCTGACCCTCCTGCCTCACTTTCTTCTCCTGTGGCTGGACTCCACGTGCTGTGCCACCCCCTTGCTCTGGGGTTCGCTGGTGGCGGGGACATGCCCCGAGTTTCTTCGAGCTTCCACTCATTCAGTTCTTTCTTTTCGGTACCTTCCCAGAGGAGGGAGAGGCATTGGGGGGTATCCTCCCACCCCATGCCCACCCTGTCCCCCCAGCATCAGCAGGTGTGTGCGGGTGCATGTGGTTGTCAGGGCCAGCTCTGCAGCCTCTGCTTTCCTGCCACCCCGGATCGAGCTCTGCAGGGCTGGATCCTTCCCTGATGGGTCCCCAGTGCCCCCAAGCCAGCACCTGCCCCTCCCTTCTCTGCAGGAGTGAGGGGCTGCGCATGAGCTGCCCCCAGAAACCTGCCTCGTCCCGTCTGGACCCCTGTGCGAGAGAGCAGGGAGGTGCTGTACGTGTGTATATACGTGTCTGTATATACATACATACATGCAACGCCCAGTTTCTGTTTTCATCCAAAAAAGCCCTGTCCCAGCCCCTTCCCATTCCCTGTGCCTTGACTTTGGGGACAGCCCCGGCTTCCCCCTTCCCCAGCCACCAACAGCTCCAGTCCCACCCTTGGAGCTGCAAACAAGGGGTGCCCCGGGTGTCCCAAATGGATGGGGACTGGCGAATTCAAAGCAGCAGAGCCCCCGGCATCCATGCGTGTCCCCGTATACGCACACTGGAACCTATGGGACCGGCAGCGGCGACGTTCCATCGCGCTGCCGTAAGCCTGACCCTGAGCAACACCTGGATGGCTCCGTCCCACCACTGCTGCCGCAGCTGGCGGGGGAATGCAGGGGGGGTCCCTCTTATGAATGTATAGAAAGGCTTATAGAAGAGGTGTAAGCACCCTCTGAGCCACCAACAAGCATTACGGCTCCACAACCCCATCCCCGGCATGCTCCTGCTCCGTCCCCAAGTGTTTGGCGAATGTTTTGAGCCACAGTAAACCAAACCAGCTGGGAAGGGGAGCTTTGCCAGTCCCCCCAGCTCCAGGGACTGGGAGGCACTGGGTAGCCGAGGCNAGTTCTTTCTTTTCGGTACCTTCCCAGAGGAGGGAGAGGCATTGGGGGGTATCCTCCCACCCCATGCCCACCCTGTCCCCCCAGCATCAGCAGGTGTGTGCGGGTGCATGTGGTTGTCAGGGCCAGCTCTGCAGCCTCTGCTTTCCTGCCACCCCGGATCGAGCTCTGCAGGGCTGGATCCTTCCCTGATGGGTCCCCAGTGCCCCCAAGCCAGCACCTGCCCCTCCCTTCTCTGCAGGAGTGAGGGGCTGCGCATGAGCTGCCCCCAGAAACCTGCCTCGTCCCGTCTGGACCCCTGTGCGAGAGAGCAGGGAGGTGCTGTACGTGTGTATATACGTGTCTGTATATACATACATACATGCAACGCCCAGTTTCTGTTTTCATCCAAAAAAGCCCTGTCCCAGCCCCTTCCCATTCCCTGTGCCTTGACTTTGGGGACAGCCCCGGCTTCCCCCTTCCCCAGCCACCAACAGCTCCAGTCCCACCCTTGGAGCTGCAAACAAGGGGTGCCCCGGGTGTCCCAAATGGATGGGGACTGGCGAATTCAAAGCAGCAGAGCCCCCGGCATCCATGCGTGTCCCCGTATACGCACACTGGAACCTATGGGACCGGCAGCGGCGACGTTCCATCGCGCTGCCGTAAGCCTGACCCTGAGCAACACCTGGATGGCTCCGTCCCACCACTGCTGCCGCAGCTGGCGGGGGAATGCAGGGGGGGTCCCTCTTATGAATGTATAGAAAGGCTTATAGAAGAGGTGTAAGCACCCTCTGAGCCACCAACAAGCATTACGGCTCCACAACCCCATCCCCGGCATGCTCCTGCTCCGTCCCCAAGTGTTTGGCGAATGTTTTGAGCCACAGTAAACCAAACCAGCTGGGAAGGGGAGCTTTGCCAGTCCCCCCAGCTCCAGGGACTGGGAGGCACTGGGTAGCCGAGGCGATGTGGACCCCGGTTTTGCTGCCTGTGGCGATGGGGACCCTGATTTTGCTGCCTGCGGTGATAGGGACCCTGATTTTGCTGCCTGCAGCAATAACGCTCAGTCAGCTGCTGGCTCAGGAGCAGAGGGTCGGGGGTCTTGCCAAGGTCCCGTGATGAGTTATGGAAGCGCAGGGTGGGTTTTGGCTGGGGAAGACATCCTGGTGACATCACTGCCCAAAGCTGTCCCTGTGGTCCCCCTGGATTAGGTACGAAATACCTCCTTGTGTGCACCCGCCCCGGGGAGGGGGTCCCCATCCCACTGAGTGCCCTGCTCCTAGCCAACGCTGGAGCTGGACCCTGGCGGGCTGGAGCCGGCCTTGTGAGCAGGTACGATTTGGGAGGGCTGCCGGGAGGGTTTGGGAAGGGGCTGGCAGAGCTGTGCTGCCGAGGGGCTCCCCTGCCCCCCTTCTTTCCTGCTCGACACCCCCTCCTCCAAAAGGTACTGTCAGGATGGGCCAAACCCTGGAAGGTGCTGAGCCCATGCCCAGCCTGAGCCTCTGACTGCAGGACTGCGTGCCATTTCTTGCAATGGTGCCTGATTTAACCCCCGACGCCCTCCTCTGCGCCCCCTCTCCGTTTCGGGGGTGGGGGCCTGCTCCAGGTGCTGCACCCCCCCTACCCCATTGATAGCAATAGCCCCTGCGGCAGTGCAGGATGGGCATCCCGCCTCAGCCATCCCCAGGTGTCAGGAATCGAAGCCGAAGCTTTAACTTCAAACTCCCCACCCCTGGGGTGGGAACAGGCCCCCCCCTAAGGTCACGGTTGAGCCCCACCCGGCACCGGACAAGCGGGTCCCTTCCTTAGCACAAGCTGTTTTAGACCCCTAGAGACACGTATCTGTGATCCCCCACCCTGCCCCAACCTCCCATTTTTTTATTTTTCCTTTTCCTTTTTTTTTTAAATATTATGTACTATATTTTTAGTCTTAAACACGATATATTATATATATTTAATTTTTTTATATATATATATATATATAAATATAAATGTTAAAAAAGGAGCTGCAGGTCGTCTTTGTTCTGCAGGAGCATTGTGATGGGATGGGCACAAGTGACCCCCCCCCCTGCCATGGGACAGAGCAGCTTGGGGGGACCCACGAGGTCTTGGGGGCCACGGCCAGCAGGGTTGGGGACACCAGACCCCATCCCCAGGGAGGACGAGCTCTGTCCCCCTGCCCAGCACAGGGCGGCACTCAAACCTCAGCTGAGGCTTGCACCCCCTCCAGTCCCCAGGGTTGTCCACTGGCCCTGCGGACCCCAACCGAGCAGCCGAGGGGGTGGCAGGATGTGCACCAGGCTCTGCTGACCTATTTCGCCAAAGCCTTTAGCTGGAGCTGATTCCAGGTGGGGCACGGGAGGTTTGCCAACCCCTCTGCACCCAGCTTGGTTTTATTTTATATATAGTTTTTTTTTTTTCCAGAAAACCCTGCAAACAAGCTCACTTAACGATTTTGTTTCCCTACAAACGTAGCCTTTTTCCATGCCTGATTTATTATGCATGAACCAAGCAATTTGCCTGCTGCTCCCAGGGACCCATCATCTTTAAAACACACACACACACAGAAAAAGGTGCTTTGTCATCCTTAATGGCTTTTGCTGGAGTGAGGAGCAAGCGGGTGGAAGCAGGGATAGACAGATGGATGGACATGGAGGGAAGGAGAGACATTAAGTTTCCTCTCCATCCATAACCCCTCTAACTCCAACGCTGCCATGTGAACCAAGCTTCAAAGAGATCGACTCAGCTCCGAAATCCAAGCCCCGGAGGTGTCTCTACCTCACTAAAGAGGCAGCCTCCTTTCCTCAGGAAACAAATCTCCCCTCCTTGCCATCCAGCTAATTTATTCCCGAGATGTGTTCTAATTTATTCCCCAGGACTCACTGCTTCCTCGGCGAGAGGCACAGAATCTCTTGCCTTGTTCCTCCTCCCGCTTCCGTTCCCTTGCCGAGGCTGCAGCCTTCAGGGAAATAAGGAGGGGGGGGGGAATTTGGGGTGCTTTTATTTTGCTTCCTTCCTCGCGTGCCCCACGATGCGACAGAGAGGAGGGGAGCACCTATGTGAAGTTTGGGGGTTCAGGTGAAACCCTTGCCCTCGTCCTTGTGTTTTGAGGAGCTGGGAGGACCCCTGCCAGGGACCAACAACACATACTCACTCTCAGGTTTCAGGAATTTCTCCAAAATCCACCTGCTGCCAGCAAAACTGCCAGGCAGGCAGAGAAACACAGGGTACAGACAGCCATGATTTAACTCCGAGCCACCCTGACAGCTGCAGCAGGTTAAAAAAAAATAAGATAAAAATTAAATAAAGATTCCCTCAAGAAAACCGTAATTTGTCTCTCTGAGCCCAGCGCCCGATAATAACATGCTCTAACCAAACAGAGATATGATTCCCGTCCCTTCCCTCACTGCTGGCTGTCATGCTGGAATTTAATCTTTCGTCCCTCTGTTACCCAGGGTGGTGATAAAATATAATTTGATTTCATTCCTAATAAATCCCAAGCTCTTGGAGAGAAAAAAAGACAGAGGGAAGGCTGAGGTCCCTGGAATTTTTCTGCATGGCAGAAGGATGGGGAAGTTGGGGTTAAGGCCAGCACCCCAGCTTGGTGCTTGGCATCAACAGCTGCCCCCCAAAACAAACAGGAGACAGGCAGGTGCTGCCTACCACCCTCAGTTTCCCTCCCTGCCTGAAACTTTCTCAGGGCCAGCTCAGCCCTGCTCAGCACCAGGAGTAAACCATGAGGGCTGTGACAGTGGCACAGTGTGCCACAGCAGGCACTGCTCCTGCTGCAGCCCTGGGCGGGATGGCTGCTTTGAGTGCAGTGGAGATGGGGACCCACCTCAGCACCAGGCCTCGGCCCTCACAGGTCTCGGGACCAGGCCTCAGTAACAAGCCTCAGCCCTCAGAGGCCTCAGGACCAGGCCTCAGCACCAGGCCTCGGCCCTCACAGGCCTCAGGACCAGGCCTCAGTGCTAGGCCTCAGCGCCAGGCCTTGGCCTTAGGCTTCAGCCCTCATCCTTGCCTCTTCAGGTCAACTGCCCTGATTCTCCTTAGCTGCCTGGGGACCTTTACCGCTGGGACCCTTAACCCCAGGACCTTTACCCCCAGACCCTTTGGCCCCATGTCCACCCTGCTGTGTCCCCTCCCCACCATCACCCAGCCTGTGGGGGCACTAAGGGCTATGCCCCTCAGTGAGGTTATTTATAACCTCGGGAAATCCTGCAAGACTTGGGTGGAGTCGCTGCCAGGTGAGAACGAGGCGTGGGGTGGGCCTTGCTTCCTGCTTCTTCATGTGTCATCACTCGTCCCTGGCGGCAGCCAGGCCCTGGGGAGCAGGGGGCACCAGCTGGGGCCTGGAAGCGGCCCCGGTGGTGGTGGTGGTGGTCCCGGTCCCTGGGATCATGGGGCTGAAGGGCCCTTGGTAGGGCTGGAGAGGGGCTGAAGGCTCCAAGGGTACTGGAGGGGCCTGAGCAGGGCTGGGGGGCCCAGGGCTGGGGTCTGTGGCTCTGGGGGGCACTGGGCTCAGGTCTTGGAGCTCTGTGGCACACTGGGCCCCAGGCTCTGGGGTTTTGGAGAGCCTGGAGCTCTGGGGTCCTGGGGCCCAGGCTCTGGGGCTCTGGGGGGCACTGGGCCCAGGCTCTGGAACTCTGGGGGGCACTAGAGCCAGAGCCTCAGGGCTCTGGGGGGCCTGGGACTGGGGGGACCCAAGGCTGGGGTGCACTGTGGGCCACGGAGATTTCCGTTACCCCCATAACCGTGTTCTGCTCCCTGGCAGGGAGGCAGCAGCCAGAGCTGGCTGAGGTGGGCAGGGTCTGTCCCGGCACCCTCCATCAGAAGCCTCACCCCACGCACCTCTGTCCCTGGCTGAACCCCAACATGCTGGTCCCCAAGCAGCATGGGATCTCCTCGCGCAGCGATGCCGCTCAGCCTAGAAGGCACAGCTGAGCACGAGAGCCGCCCACAGCAGCCAGGCCTGTGCCGGAGAGCGATGGGAGTGGAGGCAGGAAGGGATGGGACGGAGTTTGCTGAATGCTGCAGGGCTCTTCCGGGGAAAATGCTACATGCAAAGTACTAAACAGTGTTACTGCTGGCCTGGCCCCAGGAGGGAGCGCTCCCTAAGAGCAAATGATAAATAATAAAATACTGCATTTCTCTTCTCCCTGCCTTCTTGGTCCCCTCCAGCAGACATTTCTGGAGCAGTGGCCTATTTCAGAGCATGCGCTTTCACGGTGGGGTGCAATTGCTGCCTGCAGGAGTTACTGGCAGAAGCCCTTAGTGCTTTAACCGTGCTACAACTATTTTCCTGAGGAGCAAAAGGATCTTAACGTGAGTTCAGCTGCCTCTGCCTCTCACAGAGGGTCAAAATTGGGACCCAGCCCCAACGCTGGCAGGATTAACTCTGGCCGTGGCTGGAGGGGCCATGGGCACCCCTGGTTTAAATGGTTGTTTTTTGGTCACTATTGTATGCTGGAGGGAAATGGGAGCTGGCATTGACTTGACAGGGGCGTTGGTGCCCCCCAGTGCCCTGCTGGTCCTGGGTTCTTCCTTCTTGTGTTTCGGGGTGTGAGACGGCAGTGCTGGGTGCGAGTCCTGGGCATGTGGGGTGAGATCCTGACCCTGTGCTGGGGCAAGGCAGTGACAGTGCAGCTGTGGTGAGGGTACCCTGTGGAATGGGGGCTGAAAGCAAGGCCCTGGGCTGGTGCAGCACTGTGGGACCTGCAAGATGCTGATAAAATGTCATGTTTTCTGTCTGCAGCAGGTGACAAACAGCTGTGGCTGTCACTGGGTCTTTCCTGAGGCCATATGGGTGCATCCTTCTCCATCCAGGAGATCTTGGTTCCAGAGAGGAAAGCTCCAAACTCCTCTGTCCTCGGGTTGTCACCTGCAGGAAGAGAAACAGCTGTGTGCTTGGTGAGGAAAATGTGTGACAGTGCCTCAGCCACGATGTTTTTGCACCCATTTTGGGGGTAAATGTGAGGGGTGCAGCCTGGCCAGGCACTTCTCCTGGCCCAGGCTTTGTGGAGTCTGGCAGCTGCTGGCACTTCTGCCCAGGGACCAGCATCTAGCAAGATGATGGCAGGCAGCCTGAATATGGCTGCTTGTAAGATGGGAGCAGCTGGAGGGTGGTGGGTAAGGAGAGCTGGATCTGGTCCCAAGGTGCCCTGCCCCCAGGAGATGCTGCTGCTCATGGGGTTTAACCGAGCCCCCACTCCCAGCAGACTTTATCACTGCTACTGTGACAGCGATGGGGACAGAGAAGTGGGCTCCAATGCCCAGGACCCCCTTTTGCCCACCCTGCTGCTGAGGCCTGGTTGAGGTAGGCGCGTGGGGTGACACCAGCTGGCACCCATGGAGCCACGGGGGTCCCCAGGTTCTGGTGCAAGGACATCACTTCTCGGACAGAGTCATCATTCCTTCCTTCCCCGCCTGGCAGGGAACACAGCGGGTGGCAACACCGCATACCCTTATTGTCACTCTGACCCTATGGGGATGGAAGGCAGGAGGTGAAGGCAGAGCTTGTAAAGACGTGGGCAGAAGGGGACAGGATGAGGTCTGAAATGGCGGCAGGACAGAATTGCTATTTATAGACACAGGGCTGTGAAGTGCCCCCGCCCCCCCCACCCCCCAGGCTTTGTGCTTGATTTGTCACTGCAGGAGAAGGCAGCAAGTGTCAGGAATGGGCAGGCACCGCATCTGTCACTTGGGGGTGCCCTTGCTTGGCTGTGGCTGTCAGTTTTGCAGGTAGGTGAAGGGTGAGAGTGGAGGCATCCACAAAATGGCGGGGGACAGAGGTCTCAGTCCGGCCGCAGAGTCCAAAGCTATTGTGGCCAGCTTCTCCTGCCCCAGTGGTAACATCTGCCACTGAGTGTGGTTTTGGGGTCCCCCATCACCCTGTACCTGCAGCTATGGGGTGAGGAATGGGGTAACGAAATCCTGGGACCTCTCTTAACTTCTCTGCATGGTATTTTTTCTGATGTTCAATTATGCCAAGACTGGGTGCAGCCCTGGCAGGTGAATGGCATCCTGAGGAGATATGTGCTGCCCTCCCTAGGTCTAGCCTACAAAAAGATGGTGAAGGAGATCAAGTGGAGCTTTTCAGCTGGCTTTTGTGCCACCATTCAAGTGGCAGACTTCAACTCCACTGGGTTGGAGCACTGGGATCCTGAGGACTGTTTCAAGGACTGACTGGAGATGGTCAACGAGACAGCGCTGAAGATCAGGGCCCTGGAATGAGGTGATAGCAGGGTCTATGGGGCTTGGATTAAACTGTGCCAGGCGCTTGTGGAGGATCAGTCTTTCAATCTCTCCGTCTCCGGTGAGCATCTTCAAGCAGGGGTGGAGATCACAGAAGTTTTTAAAGTTTTGGCACTAAATGCCAGTGTGCATTGGCTCCTCCGTTAGCGTGGATGGGGTGTTTCCAGCACTGGGAACAGATTCGCCCCACTGTGTGCAAAGAGATGATTTACGGTCGCGTTGAGCTACATTCTCAGCAAGTGATGTGGTTTTCCACCGATGACTGCTCCCACAGGAAAGGTGCCAGGGCTGAAACCTTGTGCTGGCCTTAACCGCCCTCTGGCAGCCCTTTCACAGACACACCAAGACTGGGACTACGGGCACGAGTAGCTAAGGGACAGAATGTCATTTCCCTCCAAGACGCTTCTCTCGTGACCCAAGACCGGCTCCAGAAATTGTGAAAAACTGATAACTGCACCTGCAGGAAAGGTGCCAGGGCTGAAAGCTTGTGCTGGTCTTAACCACCCCCTGGCAACCCTTTCACTGGCCCACCAAGGCTGGGGCTACAGGCTCGCCTAGCCAAGGGACAGAGTGTCTTCTCCCTCTGAGACGCTCCGCTCACTGGGCAAGTCCGGCTCCTAAAATTGTGAAGGTCTGATGACTGCTCTGATAGGAAAGTTACCAACGATCAAACCTTGTGCTGGCCTTAACTGCCCCCTGGCAACCCTTTCACTGACCCACCAAGACTGGGAATACGAGGTCATCAAGCCAATAGAAGGCGTGCCATCTTCGTGTGTGGCAGTGGGCTGGATGGCCAAGCCCGGCTCCAGAAAATGTGAACATCTTTGGTCTGCTCAAAGAGGCAATGTACCAGGACTGAACCGTGTGCTGCACTTAACTGCCCCCTGGTGACACTTTCACTGAACAATGAAGACTAAGGCTACCAGCGTGCCTAGCCAAGAGAAAGCATGACGTCTTCATGTGTGACAGGGTGCCCAATGGCAGAGCCCAGCTTGAGAAAATACGAACATCTGAGGACTACTCCCATAGTAAATATGCCAGGGCTGAAAGCTTGTGCTGGCCTTAAATGCATCCTGGCAACTCTTTTACTGTCCCACCAAGACTAGCACTACTGGCTCGCCTAGCCGAGGGACCCGGTGTTATCTCCTTCTGAGAGGCTGGGCTGAATGGCTGAGCTCGTCCCCAAAAATTGCGAACGTGTGACGATTGCTCCTACAGGAAAGGTGCCAGGTCTCAAAACTTGTGCTGGCCTTAAGTGCCCACTGGCAACCCTATCACTGACCCACCAAGACCGAGGCTATGGGGTCGCCTAGCCAAGGGACAGCGTATCATCTCCCTCTGAGACCCAGCCCTCGGCAGCTGATCCCAGCACAAAAAATTACGAATGTCTGACAACTGCCCTCACAGAAAAGGTGCCAGGGCTGAAAACTTGTGCTGGCCTTAACTGCCCCCTGGCAACCCTTTCAGTGACCCACAAAGACTGGGGCTACAGACTTGCCTAGCCAAGAGATGTGCTGCTATGCCCCTCTGAGACAATGTGCTCTCTGGACTAGCCCATCTACAAAAATTATGAACATCTGTTGACTGCACTCACAGGAAAAGTTCCAGGGATGAAAACTTGTGCTGGCCTTAACCCCTCTCAGCATGCCTTTCGCTGACCCACCCAGACTGGGGCAATGGGCTCAACTAGCCAAAGGACAGTGTGTCATCTCCCTCTGAGATGCTGTGCTCGCCGGCTGAGCCTGGCTCTAAAAAATAGCGTACATCTGACAACTGTGCTCACAGGAAACGTGCCAGGGCTGAAAAATTATACTGGCCTTAACTGCCTCCTGGCAACACTTTCATTGACCCACCAAGATTGGGGCTATGGTCTGGCCTAGCCAAGGGACAAGGTGCCATCTACGTATATGACTGCATGCCATGTGGTCAAGCCCTACTCCATAAATTGTGAATGTCTCACGACTGCTCCCACAGGCAAGATGCCAGAGCTGAAAGCTTGTGCTGGCCTTAACTGCCCCCTGGCAACCCTTTCACTGACACAGCAAGACTGTGGCTAAGGGCACACCTAGCCAAGGGCCAGGGTGAACTCTTCTTCTGTGATGGTGTGCCAGCCAGGCGAGACCTGCTCTATAAATTGCGAAAGTCTGATGGCTGCTCCCGCAGGCAAGGTGCCACAGCTGAAATCTTGTGCTGGCCTTAACCGCGCCCCAGCAGTATTTTCATAGACCCATCAAGCCTGGGGCTACGGGATCACCTAGGCTAGTGACACATGCTGTCTTCATCTTTGAAGTTGTGCCATCCAGCCAAATCTGGGTCCATAAGTTGCAAAAGTCTGATGACTGCTCCCACAGGGAAGGTGCCAGGGTTGAAAGCTTGTGCTGACCTTAACCACACACCGGCAACATTTTCACTGACCCATGAAGACTGGGTCTACAGGCTCGCCTAGACAAAGTACAGGGTGATGTCTACATATATGACAGCATGCTGTGTGGCCAAGCCCTGCTCCATAAATAGCGAAAGTCTCATGACTGCTCTCACAGCCAAGGTGCCAGGGATGAACACTTGTGCTGGCAATAAACGCACTCCAGCAGCACTTTCACTGACCCACCAAGACTGCGGGTGCGGGCTCACCTAGTGAACTGACCCGGTTCCATCTTCATCTGTTATGGTGTGCAGTCCAGCTGTGTATGTCTCCATAAATTGCAAACGTCTGATTACTGCTCCCACAGGCATGGTGCCACGGCTGAAAGCTTGTGCTGGCCATAACCACACCCTGGCAACCATGTCACCGACGCACCAAGACTGGGGCTAAGGGCTCGCCTAGCCAAGGGACAGGTGATGTCTTCGTCCCTGATGTGGTCCCTGCCAGCTGAGCCCACCTCCATAAATTGCGAACGTCAGATGACTGCTTCCACAGGCAAGGTCCCAGGGCTCAGTGCTTGTGCTAGCCTTAACTGTCCCCTGGCAACTCTTGCACTGATGCATGAAGAATGCGGCTACAGGCTCGCCTAGCCAAGACACGGTGTTTGCGTCTTCGTGTGTGATGGTGTGACGGCCGGCTGAGGCCAGCTCCATAAATTGCGAATGTCTGACAACTGCTCCCACAGGTGAGGTGCCAGTGTTGAAATCTTGTGCTGGCCTTATCTGCCCACTGGCAA
This sequence comes from Steatornis caripensis, assembly GCA_013398225.1. Taxonomy (NCBI): domain Eukaryota; kingdom Metazoa; phylum Chordata; class Aves; order Caprimulgiformes; family Steatornithidae; genus Steatornis; species Steatornis caripensis. Next base: position 1,985 of record VZSC01011577.1, on the reverse strand, counting down.
CTCTTTCACTGACCCACCAAGACTGGGGCTACGGGCTTGCCTAGCCAAGGGAGAAGGTGAAATGTTCGTCAGAGACATGGTGCTGGCTGGACGAGCCAAGACCGTAAGTTACTAACGTCTGAAAACTACACCCAGAGGGAAAGTGCAATGACTGAAAGCTTGTGATGGCTTTAACCGACCCCTGGAAATGCTTTAACTGATGCACCTTGACTGGGGCTACAGGCTCGCCTGTCCAACGGACAGCTTGACATCTTTGTCTGTGACAGTGGACAACAGACTCCAGGTCCATAAATTATGAACCTCTGACGACTGCTCTAACAGACAAGGTGCCAGGTCTGAAATCTTGTGCTGCACTTAACCATCCCTTGCCAACCGTTTCAGTGACCCACCAAGACTGTGATTAAGGGCTGTCCTATCCAAGAGAGAGCGTGAATTCTTTGTTTGTGACTGCATACTGGCGGCCCGAGCCCTGTTCCATAAATTGCGAACGTCTGACAACTACTCACATAGGCAAGGTTCCAGGGCTGAAAGCTTGTGCTGGCCTTCACCAAGCCCTGGCAACACTTTCACTGACCCACCAAGTCTGGGGCTACTGGCTCACCTAGCCAAGAAACAGGAAGCTGTCTATATATATATACCCTATTGTGACTGGCCCAAATGCTCCGTGCATCCTTGGCCTGGACTACCACAAGAGAGGGTATTTTGAGGACTCAAAAGGGTACTGGTGGGCTTTTGGTATAGCAGCTGTAGAGATTGAGGACATTAAACAGCTGTCTACTTTGCCTGGTCTTTCAGAGGACCCTTCTGTTGTGGGATTGCTGAAGGTTGAAGAACAG
>VZSC01011576.1:276508-306201 GCA_013398225.1 Steatornis caripensis | reverse complement strand
CACAGCACGTACAAGCGCATCCGATTCAGATCCAAAAACCTATTGCAGCATGAGAAATTCTATCACAAGCTCCATCCTTGCGTGTATTCACCATTAGCTCCCGCCCACAAGAACATCAAGAGGGATGAAACTAAGCGAGAAAAGAGCATCCNTTAGAAACGGAAAAAACAACAGCACTGCTCACAGCACGTACAAGCGCATCCGATTCAGATCCAAAAACCTATTGCAGCATGAGAAATTCTATCACAAGCTCCATCCTTGCGTGTATTCACCATTAGCTCCCGCCCACAAGAACATCAAGAGGGATGAAACTAAGCGAGAAAAGAGCATCCTCTTCCAGCTCCTGCACTCTGGTCAACAAGGGAAAAATTCATCCCCTAAAAAGGCGATCGATTCATACGCCAGTAGGCTCAGGGTTTACGGCAGCATTAGGAAAAATTCCTACCAGCCAGATTTAACTGCGGCAAAGGATCCCACAGCACGAGCGCGATTCCAAGCTTTTGACAAGTACGTGGAATAACCAAATTTTACTCGCCACAGAAGCGAGCCGGCAGCCCCATGGGTCTTCGCGCAAAAAAAACCCTGCCACCTGCGAGCACTGACCAAACGCCATGCCTCAAACAAATCGAGTCCAAGTCAAACACCGGAACTCATGTTCAATTCCAATAGATTTCAAAGATAGGAAACTCTTCCTCCCTAATTTGGAATTTTCTGTGTCCTCTAAAAGTGCTGTTCTACCTACCAAACAAAACAGACAGACCAAAAGGTTTAACGCTCTGTTCTTTGAAATCCATATAAAGGACGACTTCGTTCCGTAGACATTTCACGGAAAGCAAACTGGAGGAATTGCTGCTGCTACAGAGGATCCCCTGTTAATGAATAAATAAGGAGTAACCTGAAAGAAACAAAGGCACTACATTTCCTTGAGAAGTAACTTACCTGGTTATGAACTTCTCCTCGCTGATGAAAACAGAAGGCAGATGCTGCGCTTTCATACTCAGTTTCTTCATTTACTCAGAAGAGACGAACCTAAACGAAAGGTTTAAAAAAATAATTACCTCCACTAATGCCACTAAGAAAGGCTAGACGGTAAACACAACAACAAAGCCTTAATTTGCCAAGTGGAACAGGCTCAGACACTGAACTGAAGGGCTAACTAAACCATAGTCTGACTACTTTCTGCTTAGTCATAACGCCAAATTTTTTCCCCACTCCTAGTGAGAAAGCCATAAGCCATTCCCACCAAGTACATCGCAGTGCCCTAAACCCCAAGTACTACACACGCCAGACCTTTCTAACATAGCTTTCGGACTGCTCGGCTACTCCAGGATTACGCTTCACGTGTTAGCAGACCGAGACTGCAACTCGTTCACTGGTTAGGGTTCATTTGTAACTATGCACAGAGCGTTGCCCGAGGTCACGGAAAAAAATTAACTCAAACCACCCTTAACGAGTTTCATAAGACTAGACAAGAGCAGGAGAAGCGCTGATCACTGGCAGAGTCCTGCAGCACACCAAGAAAGCAGCTGAGATACTAAAGAGAGAAAAAGGCTCTAATTAAAGTGATGCAGCAAGATAATACACAGATCACCATATAGCTACTCCAGCACGTTCTGCAGGCAACAAGCCAGGCCAATGAGGCTCCAACAATGCATTCTGCAACAAGCTTAATTACGGAGCCTTGGCTGCTTTCCTTCCCCCTCAGGTTCTAGAAGAAAAGGCAGACCGAGGAAAGCAACTCAAGAGACTCAAGATTGACAACTGATGCTGCAACGAAACAAACCCTTAGTCTCAGCCCAACAAGCGGCATCACGCACACGGGTGGAAAAAAACGAATCCCACAGAGCGCAGTAAAATCTCCAAGGACTGCACTGGAAGTTATTTCTTTAACTTTGGCACGACGCCAGAGGAACTTGCTTAACAGCGCTTAATGTCGGTTCTCCCTTACGCCAGGAGATCGACTCGAGTCTCATTTCAGGCTGCGTGGGACAGAGCCAGGTCGAAGATGTCTGAAAACTAAGTTGGTTGCCTACAGTGGTAACGACAAGTGCCCTTCAGAAAATCAGGTCAGAAAAAAAATTCAAGCTTGAAAACATCGTGGCTACCTGAAGAGTAAGTGCGTGTAAGTGCCTAACTTCTGTGCAGATCATCCTATACTACTGAGCTTTTTTTTCGGAAGCTGCATAAAGTTTCCGTAGTCACAGACGAACGACTTCTAAAAAAATGTATGTGGACAAATGACAAGTTTTGCATAAAAATATATTACCTTCAACCTGAATACACACAGAAAGTTACTTCACAGCCTCTAAAGCCAGGGCACTACCAAAATGAGCTTTACACGAGCAGCTGGGGTTTCCAATAGTGCTCGATCAGTAGCGTGCTCAGAAGAGGAGGAAGGATCCCACGCCCCCACTGTCCTTCGGGTGACATCCATCAAGGCAAAAACCTACCTGAAAGCCAAATGAGCCCAGAGACTTCTGTACATATTTGTTTGCATATAAGTACATACAGTTTGCATATAAGGAAGAGATTGCTGTATGCCAGTACAACAGCGTTGTTACTTCGCCTCTGAAATGAGTTGGGTAACCATTGGCCACACCTCGAAATTTGCTTTTAGGTGCTATACTAATACCTCTAACTGAATCAACCGCCTGTGCCAATGAAATTTCAAAACAATTTTAAAAGACGCAGAGGCGTTTACGTACATTGGCACCTGAGTAACTGGATATACGGTGAAGCTTCCTCCATCCGTCAGGAAACAACACGTTCAGGGCAGCAGATAGCCAAGTGACCAGTATTAAACTCAGAGCAGGGACTCCAGCAAGCTCTAGCACTGCTTCATTGCTCATGCTTGCATTGTTTTCGAAAGAATTTGACCTTAACGCAATTCCCATCAAAGATGAAGCTGATCTCTGCAGACCAAGAAAAGTCATCTTCCCACCAAAACCAACATTATCACTGCACTACCTATTTCGTTACGCCATGAATGGCTCTTCCCAAATCGGTTGCTTTAAAAACCGTGAGCGTGTCTTAAATCAGCTGGATGCCATTAAAACGCTGACAATGACACAAACTGGAAGAGTAGCTGGTGATGGCAACAGTTCTTCACTAACACCTCTCCCTTTTCCCTCCCTCGCTGCCCCGTTAGCCTGGACCACGGCTGGCCTCCTCCTGCAGCTGACACAGAAGCAAAAAAAAAAAAAGAGAGCTCATTACACTTTCCTCAGTTATGCGACCGGTTCTGCTTATCAGGCTCGTACAAAACATGGCCACGCTGCCAGCTCACCCTAGAGACGAAACAACTTGTCCACATACCCTCCCCGGAAGCGCATTTTGGCGACACGCATCTCATCAGCCTTGTTTTCAGTTAACCCTCAAAGCCGTGGGTCGAGAACGTGCAGCGACTCCCCCAGCACAATTATCTGACACCGCAAACGACAGTGTATTTACACTAGCGCTCTGTAAATCCACAAAGCTGTCACGTCTTCCATCACCTCCTGGGGCCTTACTGTTTTTCATGTCACTTCCCTGTAGCTCTTCTGAGGAAGCGAACTGGAGACACGAGGTATGCTCTGACCGACTAAGAAAAATATGCTGATTTTCCAGCTCTTCCAACAGTATACGATTGCGGCCATCTATTCAAAGCTACCTCCTGACTTGCTCAGCGTCAGGCAGGCATCTTCAGCGTTGCATTAAGCCAGACTAGAACCACAGAATCCTGCCAGCTAGGTAAGCCCTTGAAAGCGGGACCTTGGCTCGACTAACCTCCTGGCCTGAGACTTAACCAAGAAGCTTAAGGAGCAGAGGAACGCTGACTGAAGCCTAAAATACTTGTGGAAGTAAAGAAAAGCAACAAAAGGGAAAGACCGGAGTACATCCAAAGTGGGACAGACGCAAAATGAGCAACTCTAGAGCAAGAGTGCACCTACTACAGAAGCCTAGGAAAAGAGCAAAGAAAACCCCTGCACAATCCCAACAGCCACATCAGGGCACAAGATAAACCTCACCGACGTACTCAACTTGACCGTTCTACAACAGTTAGACTTTACCTGAAATGTTTTTTCCCCCCCAAGAAAAAGCGTTAGCAGAGTATTAATTTTATGAAGTGGAGTGATTTCTAAGTTATTTGCCTAAGGCGACAGCACAGGGAGACGACAGTGGAGGAACGACAAAGCAAAGGCAAGAGCAACGAGCCACGCGGGTTTTTACACAAGGATGAAAGGAGGCAACGGCAGAGGCGGGCTGCGAGGAGAGGGACACTCAACGTCCAGAGCTGAGCCAAGCAGGAGCAGCACAGCAGCGTTTTAATCGGTACGTAACAGCCTGGATGCGCTTTTTGGCGCACCTCCGCGTTAGACAGGGACTGCAGAAACAGCCATGCGCTATGCATTGCTCCCACCCGTCCTAAGAAGAAACTAAGAACCCAAACCTCCCCGAAGATTTTTAGGTGTTTTGACCCACTGCTTCCCCAAGCTGTTCCAAAAGCACTGGCAGGCAGAAAGGACTGAACCTTCTCCATCTCTCCCACAGAAGCCACAGGGCTCAGCTGGCTATCAACAGCACGCGCATCTAGGTTTTGTACAGCACAAAGAGCTTTCCACCGTAGGCACAACAGCGCATATACCCAAGCCATTTTCAAAGCTCAGAAGCATCCAGTATGTACAAAGCCTTGGACCATGACCTGTTTCTGTAACAATGAGTTTAGGATTTCTTCATATGCATAACAAACTGACTACCAGGGGGATAATTTTATTTGTCTTTGCCTAGTCACGCTCTACGTACATGAACGGTCAGGTTGGGTGTTTAACAAAAACAATCAAAAAAACCCCAGTTAAGTCAGATCTCCTCACAACCAAGGCAAAGGTCTAATCAAAACAAAGTCCTGACTGCAAACACTTGCACTCCCCCCCCTGAAAACAAGGGGGCTTTTTCCTTTGCCTTGCAGACTTCTTTACAGTTTATTTTAAAAATAAACTGCTACAATACAGACCTCTACCAGCACGACCTGAATATAAAACAGCGTAACCCCTCTGCTCAGGGCAACTTCAGAACGGACTTCGATTGTTGAAACCAAAAATAAACTGGTATTTGTCTGCGAATATGGCCCCTTAACTTCCTGAGTTACCAAGGAAGAGATACACAAACTCCCTCCCTTCACACAAACGATGATGATAGAGCAGGGCTCGCGTCAAATCTACTTCAAACACTAAGTAATCCATTATCAGCAGAAGTTACTTTCTATTTCGAGTCGCTTAAGAAAGGTAGCTTTTACCCACCAAACGGAACAGACAAGGTCACCGCCGTAGCCTTTCAAATCGCACCGGCGCCCGAACGAGGGGCGGCGAAGGCTTACGCCCTCGTACACGCCGGCGGCAGCGCTACCTATTACCCGCCCATTCTATCACAGCTCCGACTCGCCCAAAGCCACCTCGAGATTTAGGCAATTCTTTTATGAGAATTTCTGACCGAACATTTCTCCTTCCCTCCGGCACCCTAATTACCCGAAAGGAATTTCACTTGAGTTCTGGGCGACTGCGAAGGACCTTGCTTTCTACTGACACCGCAGGTTACGCAGCAAGCAGAACAGCAGCTCCGGCTCTGCAGTCGCTTACTTGCACGTACGATCAGAGAAGGAGAAGCAGAGGACGAGTTTCACGTACCTTTCGCTGAGCCCTGGACAAGGCATGACAGCGTTGCGCCGGCTGACAGCCACCTCTGCTACTGCGTGGAACCCACAGGGCTGTTAATTACCAGTTCGCCTAACAAACCGGGAGCGCTGGAAACCCAGGACACTCCCCACAGCTCGGTGCATGTCGGGAATACTTACCTACCCACTTTCCTTCCTCCGAGCAGCTGACGAGCCCTCCCTTAGTCACCTTTACACCTACGGGGAGGCTCCAGTTAACACTTTAATCACTAACTTCGTGACAGGCAACCTGCTGACTCTTAATAATTATTTGCTGAACCGGCACGCCCTGAAACATCCTGTGTTGAAAGCACTGTTACGCTTCAACCTCTCGTCTGCTTTCTAATCCATTGGATACAGCAATTTTTCCTTCTCCAGATATATCGCGGTCTTTGCTGTTTAACAGAAAAACCGATACATATGATAAGATCGTGCCTAAGTATAGCTATATGGATTCGTGAAATTACAACAAAAATTCTGACAACACGGCTGGATCACTTAGCCACATACAGCTGTACACTCACTTTCTTGCTTAACCGTACGATAGCCTTATGAATATTACTTATTGAGCAAGAGGTGTGTTTGTAAGACAGAATGCATAGCTGCTTAGCTTAATTGCTCAGCAGCTAATCGTATAAGCAGATGTTTAAGCTGTTAAAAAAAAAATATTTGAACCAACACATACCTTCCAAATCCCTACCGTGCAGCCATGCATTTACAGCAAGCAATTTATTCACAGGATCAAGCCTAACACGGGAAGTTTGTCAGCCACACAGAGAACAGCATGAAAAATACTGGAACTGAATTTGCCTTCATACCCGTCNCCTACCGTGCAGCCATGCATTTACAGCAAGCAATTTATTCACAGGATCAAGCCTAACACGGGAAGTTTGTCAGCCACACAGAGAACAGCATGAAAAATACTGGAACCGAATTTGCCTTCATACCCGTCTTGCTGCACTGTGAGTTATATCAAGTTACATCTGCCTTACATAATGTCATGTTAGGGAGAAGCAGAGCATGCCCATAAATACTTCGTTTCTGATCACGTAATTGTCGTCCAGAGGAGGACTCCTTGCTGTACACGCGACACGAGATACTCCACATTTGGGATTACAGTTTATGCTGCAGTTTCTAGCCCTGCACCTGAAAAATATTTACATAAAGATTTCATGGGTGTATATATAACATTGAGAAGTCTTTGAAAACACAGGAAGGAGCCAACATCCAAGATTTTTGCTCAATTCAAGCACAGAAGCTCCATGCTGCGCTGGCCTTGGAGGTCCACGCCAAGCTCAACCTCGGGAGCTGCTCCGCGTCTTTTTCGCAACTGCGTAACACCAACCCGTACAACTTGCCAGCTTGTTTAAAACCAGAGGTTTGGTTTTTACTATCACAGCTCCAGACACTTGAGCGCTCTGCCTGATGCTCTGAGCTCAAAGCTCGTGAGCAGAGGGTAGGCACAGCTCAGCACCGCCAAGTCTCTAAAAGATAACGTCAAACCTACCCGTTCCTGACAAAGCTGTTAGGTACCAGGAGGTACGCGAGTATTTTTAGAACTGAAGAGACCACGTTATTAGCTCACAACANAAGTCTTTGAAAACACAGGAAGGAGCCAACATCCAAGATTTTTGCTCAATTCAAGCACAGAAGCTCCATGCTGCGCTGGCCTTGGAGGTCCACGCCAAGCTCAACCTCGGGAGCTGCTCCGCGTCTTTTTCGCAACTGCGTAACACCAACCCGTACAACTTGCCAGCTTGTTTAAAACCAGAGGTTTGGGTTTTACTATCACAGCTCCAGACGCTTGAGCGCTCTGCCTGATGCTCTGAGATCAAAGCTCGTGAGCAGAGGGTAGGCACAGCTCAGCACCGCCAAGTCTCTAAAAGATAACGTCAAACCTACCCGTTCCTGACAAAGCTGTTAGGTACCAGGAGGTACGCGAGTATTTTTAGAACTGAAGAGACCACGTTATTAGCTCACAACAGCGCAACGTGATTTTAACCCTTCAGCATATGTTGAGGTCACCCTGACTCCCAACTTCTACATTTTTTAGGTATAGCTTTTTTAAGTTTACAAGCAAGTTCTGAAAACGCAAAGCTTAAATTACTTGGAGTCATGCAAAGGCGTCTCCGTAAGAAATTAACGCAATCAAACGGTAAAAAATCTGACAGTAACAAAGGACTATGGCTCTCATTCCCAGTTAAACCAGGTGTGTTGGTTTTCACATCGGCTCGGCAAACGTGGCTCGGGTTTGTTTGTAGTTTTCACGCTCACACTTGAACTGCTCCTACCAACGGCCCAGCTCCGACCTCACTTCAGTCATACGCGATCACCTGATAAGCACTTTGCGCAGACTGCTCAGTGCAGACTGCGAATAGGTATCACAGCAGAGAAAAATAAAATAAAATAAAATTAAAAAAAAACAAAGAGGTCTTCAGGGCCACAGAACAGAAATTTGTTTACTGTGAAGTCCAAGGAAGAAAATGCTTGTATTCCTTTTACAGTACATAACCAATGCCCAGGGGATATTATTTTTTCATCCTTCGTAATAAGCGTAGCTTACGTGTCCCAGAAGTGAAAGAACAAGTCACAACTCAGTTATACTACTTCGCCCCTTAAATGAAAGGGCAACGATGATTTGCTTGCGATGATCACGATGAAGACGTGAACGTGATGATCTTTAAAAGCTGTGTTATGTTTCTGGCTCCTTGGGTGATTAACGTTCAAATAATTTTAAGGCAAGAAATAATCAGAAGTTAAGCGTTCAGCTGTTTAATGACTTGGCGTCAAATCATTAACTAACAGACTGCTCAAGCTCAAAGAACAAGGCATACAGAAAAAACTACGAGACTCCTGTTCCGTTTCTGTAGTACGCAGTCCTAACAAGCCGGCTGGCCATAGCAACGTCACACACGCATGCTGGACCTCAGCGGAAGTCTTTTGATAAATACAAGCAGCTATACGAGTTCACAACAGATCTCTCTTCTTTACAGTGACAAGGAAAATCCCTAATGTTGTTCGCAAACAGCGGTTTGCGGACAACTTCGGATCATTAACTCCAAACCGGGAAAATTCTTCTCGAACTTTCTGAGCAAACCACTGCAAGGCCAAGGCAGAGCTTTAACTTACAAGACCTGAAATTAACACGCAACAAGCGATCCATTCTTTCCTCTATACTACAAACATAACCTAGAGGATGGTGTTGATAATAGCAACAAACCACGGAATTCGAAACAACTGGATTTACCCTGCAAAGAACCTCCCGTTCCTTGGCAAGATTATTTTCTGTCATCGCATCAAAGCGCCAACAGCGATCCTTGCATGCCACAACGTGTTTTGCAGACGCAACTGATAAGCGTGGAAATGAAAAACTAGGAAACAGACGCTTAGCTCAAATGCCTAAATACGCAACGCACGCATCCAATACAACACCTTGTTATCTATCGTCGGCCATAACCCCTCGCACACCGCTCAGTGAATTTTAGGGACCACAAATTTTTTAGGAACAGAACAGAAGCAGGGTTGATGTCTGCAGCAGCACACGGGCTAAACGCCATGGTTTTTAAGATCATTTTATAAGCTGGCACTTCCCAGCTATTGACCGCTGCCTGCACGAAAACCAGCTTGCAGACACGGCCGTCTTTATCCTTGCAAGCTACTGCTAGAAGAGCAGAGCTTACCTAAGCATCTGAAACACCATTAGTCATGCATCACAGCTTAGCATTCATTACATATGCCCATGAATTCATCCGTCTGGTATTACAGAGGTTTATAAATCCATACAAGGATTTTCATTGCCTGGAGATAAAAACTATCATAAAACACGGAACCAGAGGCAACCGCCCTGTGCAAAATAGCCACAATCGCACACCTTGTCACTCACATCAGAGTTCAACTGAAAGTAAAACCGTAACCTCACCCCACCCAACTAACTTACACAGTACTTACTGCTTCTTCACAACCAAGATCTCCAGACCCAAATGTTCCTCAAATCCAAGGTTTGTTTAAAACTACCAAGTCCTTTTTTTTCTACATGTCACTCTATATCTGCACTTCCCGAAATACACTACCTACCTTTCCTTTGAGAGCCAGAACCAAGAGCGCTCACGCTTCACCACACAAAACAACCCTCTATGGTTTTTTCCCTGTTTGCAACGCGGAATCCCCTCCCGCTCCCGTCACCCCCCTGTAATGCTCGCCTGAGGGTCAGGTGACCGTAGCACCTGACTCCCATTTCCAATATGCTAATGACTTTTTTAATTACTTCTTTCTTAAAGCAGTTGAGTCATAGAGCAGACTATTCCCTATCTTCTATTCCTTTCAAAAATATCACTTCGCTAGTCTCCACAATCAAAGGGCCACACTAGCTCTAAGTAGAGTTTAGAGGAAACTTCAGATCCTAATTCTGACTTGAGACTATTACCACCGCTCCTGTGAAGGCGTACCCACCCGCTGCAGTCGCAACTGCCCTCGGCAAACAACCAGTTAGTTTTTTCTGTCACTTCTACGCTCGCCTTTAGCTTGTTTATGAACGGGGAGGACTCGATCTGCAGAGTGACGTATGACTATTTGAGAGAGGACAATTACTGTGCCCAAACTTGCCCAGTTCTCCTCATCCTAAGATGTCCTCAATGATAAAGCAAACGTCAGGAATAACTCTCATTCCAGTGTATTTTGCACCACAGACATACCGACACAAGTCTGTATTTTCTCTGGGAACCCAGTGAAGAAACCGGAAACGTCTCGGCTCCGCTGAAGACCAGGCCTAGAGTCACATTATAAACCCGTGAACTTTATACAAAAAAGTCCACCAGTAATCAGCCTGAGTTTAATTTCTCATGAACACAATGCAAATCAGGCATTATTTTCTTGACTTCACTGCAGCACGGGGCACTGTGTAATGCAGTGATTAAGTACGTGTAGCATACGGTCTGCAGCGCTGCCCTAAGCCCTGCTGAACGTGCCCGCAGGTTCCTGCTTCGTAGCAATCGATGCAGGGTCATAATTATGAAGGAAAAACCTCCTGATGTTAAATTAGCTTAATGCTAGGCTGCACATGGGCTAAAGAGCACTCATGTAACTGCCTGGCCACTGGCCCTCTAAACACTTCAATGGTTACAAAACGCAGCCCAGATTTCTAGATATCATTCGCTTCACATTTGTCAACAGCAAGCACAATTTTTTCAGGCAATGCTCTGCTCTGGGGCGCTAAACGGGAATCCCTTTAAGAAGGAATGAGAACCTGTGCTAGCCAGCGTTGCTGGAATTTACAGACTTCAAGAAAACGGTAAGGACGAAGAGAACATGTGGGAACTGGATTTAGCAGATGTTTTACTGAGATGGAGATGATAAAGCAGTTTTAGTGAAGAATGGGTGACACGCAACTAGGTGACATCACCGTATTTTACATGGCTGTAATATATTGGACCAAGTTTCCTGATAGCATAAAACGACGAAACTCCAGCGATACATACATCGGTAACTCTTTGTGCAATAAAAGTGTTCAGGTTGAGAAGGAACAGCGTGGGAAACAGTACGCTAATTTTTGCTCTGTGGTTACGAAGCGAGGAATCAGAAGCTGGTGGGCACGGGGGGGGGGGAATGCAGGGCAATTGCAGCCCGCCTCTGTGTCTGAGCACCCCACGCTCCTTCGCTCACGGCTGCTGCGCAGTGCAGACACTCGTCCCGTTGTGTCTCGGTGGCTCTGCGTGGCATACAGTTCTTCGCTGCATGCTGCTAAGCACAAATAATTTGAGCGATGCAGCAAACTGCTGGGAAGCTAGCATGAAAACAGCAACATCTGAGACTTAAAAAGCTTTCCGTAATGAATATTGACTGCCTAAGCAAGTGACATCCCTGAAGCGCTTCACAAAAATCGTTCAGAGAGAGAACTGACCTTTTAATTTTTGCACTGCATTAGATATCTACACAGACCTTAGAGGCAACGATGTATAGAGCATCTGTGGCATTGCTTTATCAATTTGCTCTTGAAAATCTCGCTAGAGCAGAGAGAGCACTGCGAAGGAGAAAGTGCAAAGCAAAACAGATGGGGCCGACTCACGCAGTTGTCTGCCTCGGGTCTGGCGGTTTGGAGAGACCTCCGTGACACCTCAGTTCTCTCTAAGAAAGTTCACCCTCTGACCCCGAGACGCTCCTCAACTCCGCTCAATCTTCTTGCCGAAAAGCACCCCGAAGAGACACTGCGACTGCTTGCTCTGCATCGCTCCTGTCCTTCCGAAATGCTGCTTTCCTATTGCACTATCAAATGACCCCTCTGGGCATTCAGCTGTCTAGCGTATGTTACCTAGAGTAAACACATTTATATACTTACTGTGCCACATTCCTATTCTTCTCCTGAGCGCTTCATCGTACGGATCACATTTTTCTTCTCCTTCACACATAAAAGGCCCAAACGCTTCTGAGCGGGGTCCTAGAGCAGAGTGAGCGCTGCGTGCTACCGGCGGCAGTTATGTGTCAGCTCGATGGCAGAGGCGGTGACATTTCAGTGGCGCTGCACGAAACAATGGTGTCTGTTAACTTTGAAGGACTACACTTCTCAGTGCTTGGCTAACACGTTTACAACCTACACTAGGTTTCACGGGAATTAACAAAGCTAAAATTTGATCTCATCGTTGGGGATATCTGAATGTCTTTCTGGTCTAGAAGCGCTTTGGGAAAACAAAGCCAGATGAGAACGGAGGCATATGGAACACAGCGGTATATAAAATCTTATCTGATTTGGACTACGAGCTCTGCCCGTTCCTGTGTTAGGCGGCATAAACAAGTCAATAGCTGTTTAGGAGATGCTGAAACTCTGGCCAGATTCTTCCCTGTGCAGTTGTTCGCAGGGCGTGTCTTCCAGTTTGGAATTTGATCCATCTGAAACTGTCATTCTCAGCCCTGCGGGCGATACCTTGCTTCTAGCCAGTGCACGAGTCCTTACAAGCAAAGAATCTGAACGAGCTGCCCACTGGAAATGCAAATTCGGCCTCTGGGACGGTGCTGTCCCAGCTTCTACAGTGCACGCCGCACAGGGGAAACGGACCGCGCTTGCAGGAGGCAATCGTCGCCACAGGAAACCGCGGGCTGCTGGGCGACAGAGGCAGTCTGCAACGAGACGATGCCCAATCTCCTAAAAAGCTGTAGAGAAATTGGAGCGTCTTTAGGACTCTAAGTCGGATGGTGTGCTCGCCCAGGTCTGCGCGGAGAGCTCAGGTTGCAACAGCTGCAGGAATGGAAGCAATTTCAGCTGTGGGATTTAAAGCAAAAGTTATTGCAGAAACGGCAACCGCACCTGAGCAGAAAATGTCTGGCTATTAGCGGAGGCGTATGGACAGGGAGCTCAATGCTCCTCTCCCAGGACACCGGGTATCTGCACAGATCCTCTTTGGCCCCTGTGTGCTTCTCTAGCAGTCAGCTCAGTAGAGCCACGGGAGCTGGCGCTGCATTTTCAAGCCTTCATTTATGGCAACAAATTTCAGAATTTCAGACACCTTTATGAAAAAGTAAGGAATATCTACTGAAATACCCGGAAATTCAGGAATCACAGATAAACAGCCGCTTTCACAACACCGATGTGAATGTTCAGGCTGCGCATCACTCTTTTCACACATAACATCACAGATCTGCACTTAAATGACAGTGTTTTTCAAACAGGGACAGTCCTTTGTCTCTGCTGTTCACGGACAGATGCCTTTGATACCTGACATTTCATCAAAGGTGACATTCTTCTGCGGTTGCATCCTTCTCCTTCCTCTTCCTCCCAGCAACGAGCAATGCCCTGCCAGGTACAGGATATGCTTTCTCGCGGCGCAGCGGACTTCATACGGCGATGACACGTGTGTAACTCCATGCTGCAAAACAAAAAGTAGGCTCTCTTTCAGCGTCTGTGCTCTGAGGGCACCAGTTCACCTTAATGATGCCAATCTGCCTGACCTGGAACCTCCCCACCCCCTGGCCCCCTCCCACGGGCCCACCAGCCTATTCAAGCTCAGCCTGAAGGCACAGTTGGGTTTTTTGAGCTGTGCTGCAGGGGTGTTGGTCTGTTTCTTAGTGGTGGATGCCGCTATGCTTCACAGTGGACCCTATAGATTGTGGGCTAATTACTTTTCTGTTGCTCTAGATTTGACGGGTAATCGTTGGGTGATCGGGTTGTGCTTTGGGGATTGATTTCTCGCTTTTTTCTTGTTCCTGGTTTTTCACTATGACCTCGCCTGCTACTCAGGCCCTTGGTTCAACGTGTTGACAGACTCTAGTCCAGTTCAGCTTGCCTTGTTAAGGTGCGGAGGAGGTTTTCAGCAGGTGAGAAGACCAAGGGGTGTGCAGAGCAGCTAAACGGTTGCCAGGCAAGTAGTGACCTAGGGTGCCTGCCCGTCTTGGCTGGGCTTGCGCTGCGGGTAGCCTGCGGCCTGCCGCAGTGAGCGTGTGCTGGCACCTCCTGGCTTCTGCGGTGGACGTGCACCACAAACCTCATGTGAGTCACAGCTGCTCTTGCTCTGCGTCCCAGGGTGCCTGGGGCTGCCATGCCACATGCTGTATCGATTCAGAGACGTTCATTTAAATCGGCTTTGTTGGCTTTTCTTATTTTACTACAAAAAGCCAACGCAATGGCGAAGGTAGTCGAAAAGGACTGAGGCAAAACACTCAAATGCTCTTGCCCTGTGTTGTTTGTATCTGGGGACTGAGGTCGCTGCCTCAAATGCACATGTTGCTGCAACACTTCTACGAGCTGCCAGCATCTCTGGGAGTAAAAATAATTTTAATTGTATACTGTTAAAATACTTTCAGGAGTGGATTCATTTCTTTAATAAATGCAGTATCTGCTCAAACGCTGGCCTTTGGAACTAAAATTTTGTAACCTGAAATTCCTCTTGCCAAATGTATGGTTTTACACTTAATTTACCAGCTGAAAGAAAAACGAAGTGGGTCTTGAATTCTGTCAGAAGTTCTTGTGTTTGTATAATGTCTGCCTGCTCCTACTTAGCTTGTCTATCCTGATCTCTTGTGATTTTCTTTAGCTGTATTTACCAAGTCTGTTTCCAGCAAAACATGTTGTTGCAAGACTTACCCGGTACAGAAACTGAGCAAATGCTGTTGCGCTCAAAAGTTCCATGTGAAGAGGGTACGCTAATACAAGTAACGTCATATGCCAACGGCTTTTTTTCTGTTGCGCACGTTTTTTTAGTACTCTCCGTTTTCGTGTTTACACTATAAATGCTTCTGGTTGGCTTTTGTCCTGGCCTCAAAAGAACTGCGGAGAACCTCTATTCCAATATGGAAAGTAATAATTGTAGGTAACTGAAGTCAGCAGTGCTGTAGTAGACAAGAACGCCTGTGGAGCCTGAGCAGGGCCTGCTCGGATGCTGGGGTAATGAGGCTGCAGTGGATGGTGAGTTCCACGAGGTGGGGCAGCCCCAAGCACAGGTCTTCCGGGCTGCTGGACTGTGTTTCCACAAAAACTTGCTTTCAACTTAGCCAAGCTGAAATAAATTCACTTTCCCCCAGGGCAAGGGCATGCCAGAGCTGTTGGTGTTTGTGTATAGGAGTTACTACTTGTGAAGAACGCTCCATGGAGTCCGGAGTGCAGATGAAACTGTTAAATTGACGTTGCAGAGGTGTTTCAAGGGCGTATGTGCTTTACCGGTGTTCCGGAGGTGACCGGAACGGAAGGTAGCTTCTGAGGTTTAAGGAGTGGTCAAATGAAGAGAACATGTAAGGGATACCGACTCTAGCGTGTTACATGTGGAGACAAAACACAGCACAGGCTAAACCTCTCATGTACACCTGTAAATGGTACCTGTTTGGTACCAAACTCGAAAGCGGCCTGGTTTTCAAGTTAGCCTCCTGAAACTTTGGAAAAACTATAGAGCAGTAAGTCGATGCCTTTACCAGGCGAGTTAGTAGAAAGCAGAACACAACGTAGAGTTGGTGAACAGAGGACTACATCTAAAATATTCGGGAAGGGTTAACACAGCTTTTATTTGCGAAAGCTGTGGCTCAGGACCTGCTAGGATGCCCGCAGGCCATGGGGACCCAGGCGGTAGGGATACTTGGCTCCACACAGGAAGTCAACTATGTCCATCACCAAAGATGCCTTAGGAAAGCAGAGGGCAAATAACTCATGTAGGAGAATAAAAGGTTAAAAACAGAAGGCAGGACTAAATAATGGTCACCTTTGTTACTGGAGAGGCGTGGTCTGAGTCCCACGGAGCTGCTCTGAGACGAAGCGAATCAGGAAGGTGAGAAACTCCCAGGTCAAAGAGCTGAGTTACGTACAAAGACGAAACAGTTCTCCTTGTCCTCTGAAACTCTTCGCGTACAATCTAGGTGTGGTGCAGCGTGGATCAATTGCGTCTCCCATCAGTGACCTTTTGAGCATATCTGATAATACTAATCCGTGACTACAGCTAGGGATAAGTGCGGGGAGCAACTTCAGTCACAACAGTGCGGCAGCTTCCAGGGTTACTGCCGTGGAAGAGAGCGATGAAGGTCTTAAAAGTCACTCCAAGATAAAGATATTTTTAAAATGGATTTTAATTTGGATTTGTAAAAAGGAGCGTCTTTACAGAATTCGATGGCACAGTTCACTCCATTACTGCGTGAAGGAAACGTGCAAAGGAAATTGGGTCAGAGTAGTGCTTAGGATCGATCTACACAGGCATTGGGGAAAGTTATTTATATGGAGATTGGGTGGGGAAATCGAGTCAGAATCGGGTTGGAGTGATGCGCATAGGCATCAGGGGAAAAGTATAAGGAACGCCCTCCTGTTGAGTCATGAGCTTCAGAGTGGACCCCCTTGCTTCCTAAGCTCCTTCTCAAACAGGAGTCCACGTGCAGTTGGATCCACTCCTCGTCCCAGACTTGGTCAACGGTTTGTGTCTAAAGGACGTACTGTTGGGATTTCACTAGAAGTGATTTAACGTGTAATTATGGCTCCTACATAACTTTGAGGTAACAGCAATTTGTAGCAGCAATTTAAGATATATTCACACTACTGCAAAAAATCATAAAATTACATTATAAGTTCTTAGCAATACTTACTAATCAGCAGTCAACAATCAACGCAGCAAATCAGAGTCAACAAACTTTCCTAAATCAAATCGCGTGCACGCACACATCGAGATGCAGACGTTAACCTGTGATTAAGATGTTTCTTTCTGTGCAGACTATAGTGAATTTTGTTACCCAATGATGTTTTAAAACCTCACGAAATCGAATTATGGAGAATCACTCTTTCAATCTTTGAACCTGACGAAATCGAAGTATAGGAAATTACTCCCTCTTTTCCTTCATCAGCTTCTGTCAGCAGACGATCTAAATCACGTCATGAAAACTACCTCAAACATCACAAAAATCTGCCCAGAGAGGTGTCCCGGCTCAGGGGGAGGTCGATGATACACGGTCACGGCCCGCTGTGGTCCTGGAGAGCTCAAAGGGCCTGCCTTGAGCCCACTGTTTACACCATCGCAACGTGATTGACTTTGGTCAGTACTTTTTTTTTATTGTGGCCGTAATTCTTGTCAGGTAATTTTGGCACCTCTCAGAGCGGGCTAGGTCCAGGCAGGAGGAATCTCTAGTGTGTTTCCCAGGTAAGAGGAGTTCCGGCTATGGTCAGGGAGCGCCTAAGTGTCCCAGCCCGCTGTGCTTGTCCCAGGACAGGAGAGTACAACGTTGTTTCATGTCTCGACTCGCTGCATCAGCAGTCAGGATCAGATAATGCCAAACTGTCCCGGTCCGTTGCACTTGTACCGTGATGGCTGGCCCTGGCGTCACAGCGTGGCCCGGGGAGGGAGTTCTGCACCACCACGGTGACAGCAACATTCTTGTACGCACGTAACGCTCAGGCGGATTGAATTCTACGTGCGTGAAAAGCTCAGGGCTAGGTATACGGACTGAGGATTTGGTGCTGACCTGTTTCTTAGTATCACCAAGAGCAAGCTCTGGACTCTCTCCCAGTGACAAGGGGCTGCTGTATCACACTCGGCCCCCAGGTGGAACTGTGGACCTGCCTGGAGCCCCACAGAGGACAAGGCGCTCCCTACGACGGCTGCCCACGTTTCTCTCGATGCATAAACGCCTGTAGTCACTTCAACATCAAGTGTAGGGATCGCTTACCCTGTTTTTATTTAACAAAAGAGACGGTGGGGGCTGAAGCTCAGAGAGGGCTCCTGGCAGAAGGATGCTTCATGCATAGGTACTGCTGCCTTAGCAGCCTTTTATATACCTCCTGGATAAAAGATAGACGGGGAAAAACTCGACTTCCTAATTCAACCGCCTTAAGAAGCACCGTAATTACATTTTTTGTGCTGCATTTTACTGCGGCGGCCTGGGACAGAGAAGAGGGACGGAAGGCACGGACTTTGATACGTGTGTCCTTCGCATACTCTCCACAGAACACCGGTACGCGTACGGAATAACCATACTTAGCGTTTCCCTACCGCAAGGGTGCCCGTGCCGGGTCTGAGGCTGCAGGAGCAGATGCGAAACAGCAAATCAGTCCCTTCTCAGGGCTATCAGTAGGTCTTCCTGCACAAGAAATAAGAGCAGAAAAGGGGCGTGAGATGTCCAGTTTTGGTTACAAGCTCCGTAACAGTTCAATGATAGAAAAGGTAACTGTCTCTGGACAAAGAAGCTGAAAGGATACTACAGTCTCCTGCTCGCTTGAAGTTGTCAGAGAAGCACTTGCAAGGAAAAATTGCAATGTTCCTAGGAAAGCCAGCCCATGCTGTCACAAGTGCAAGAGGCTGCTCCTGCCATTGTTGCGAACAGGAAAATACCCTTTCTTAGAGGTTTCAGATTAATGAGTTTCTAGACTGCAAAGAGACAAAACATTCTCTCCCATCAAACACTGCAATGGCATAAACAGGGCTGAGCTCTTATCTGCTGCATCTCTCAGCATCTAAAATGACGGAGATACTGGAGCGCTGCAGCTCTTAGGAGGCATGCCAGCACTGCATCACCTGCAGCAGGTATAGATGTCATTTTTCATCCTGGCTGCTGTTCTCCCTAAATGGACGGCAAATATAATCTTTATGTGAAAGACGGGGAGTGATACTGGGAGTAGTGCTACAAGAGGATTCTCTTGAGAGGGCCCATCCTGGGATGAGACCCTCACCGTCTGCTTTAGACAGCTTTCACCGAGGCTGCTGAATGGCACGTCTCGTTAATAAACGCAAGCTTCTTACCAGTTAGGACCCGTGTGCATAATCTGACGACTTCCAGGAACAGGCCGATGTGCCCGAAACTGACGCAGCAAAACACTACAAGAGCAAACTCCAAAATAGACTCGGCCATACAATGCAGCACTTGTGTTCGGAAGACGGGGCTCAGCCAGTCAACAGCTTGCAATTTCCTGGGTGGTTGGTGTATGCAAGCAGTAACTTGCTGCTGCGGGTTGCTTTCGGTGTGATATCATGAACTACTCTATTTCTCAGAAAATAAAATATCAGCACCTCTTTGTGATCGGTTCTGAAAATCACATGGGCATCAGTTTACTCTGTTCAAAGCAATCCTTAAGAACACAATCCAAGTCCATGTTTGGACGCTGTATTAGGGCAGAACCTTAAAATACATTGGGAAGCTTTCAAACATGCAGGTCAAAATCTATAGGAGAGGCCAGGATTTTAGTTTAGGTTTTATATGGCATTCCTCGTGCATTTCACTGACATTTCTGGTGCTATCAGCGTGCACAATCGTGTATTATTGGACTATCTTGTTCAAAAATAAATAGCCGACCAAAATGTCGGGGAAAACACTTCATTTCGTCGTGCATGATCTTGAGGGGGAATGCTTCCTTCTTTTTTCCGCTATCCTGTTGTTAGAGCAATTTCCTTAGGGAAAAAAAGAAACGTGCAACGGCTGTTAACAGTAAGAAGCTGCGTCTATGTAACCCCTCTCACTTGGTAATATGAATACATTCGGTCTAAAACCTCATCACTGGTGACAAAAGTATTGGTAGTAAAACACTAAGGAATGGTGAAATCCACGGACAATGCTTTTCCCAAATGATAACGTGGTTTTGGGTACCTACTTTGAGACTCGAATACACCTGGCTTGCTTACAAAAAGAACTGAAGAGCAGGCACTCTGAAAATCACGCCGCTTTCAATCTTTCAGAAAAACTAAACGCGTTCGCAGCCGACGACTGGACCACGCAACACGACACTGGGAAATTTTGCCACCGCTGACGAGGGACACAAGATCAAGGCCAGGGCAAGCACGTGTGATTTCAGATCCCTTCAGTATCTGGCACTCAGCAGATAACTTCACACAGGATAGTAGGAAAGGACCGCTTACACCGCGAGGCATGTATTGGAGACACTGCCAAAAGAAAGGGATATGTCTCGAAAGCTCAGTTGACAGCTAAACATGGAAGACGAAGAGATTCACGAAGGGCTTTAGAGCCGGGCCGTAACTGGAAGGAAAACCTCTGTATTTTTCCTTTGCTTTTCAGAAAGGATTTAGATTGAGTTTTACTTCTGTTCAGAAGATTTGGGTAAGACTGCGGAAGAAGTCAGTCATTCAGAAAGGTCACAGAAGGTCTCATAAGCTGAAACTTCAATGTTTGCAGCCTGTAGCTGAAGGAAGGCAGGCTGTTCAGGCAGTTACTAACTTTTGCTCCTCCAGTATTTCCAGCTAAATTCTTTAATGACCTCACTGAACTCTAGCAATAACAAGCAGGCGAAAACATAGAATCTCCAGCCTGAGGGATCTCACCGCAACACAGGCTGCGTGCTGTCGGGGCCCTGAGCGCACCAATTCACCTTAGTAGCCCTGACGAGCCTCACCTCGAGCATCCCCAAAGCCTCCCTCGCCCGTGGGCCCAGAAGCCCATTTAAGCTCTGGCTTTGGCATTCTTTTTTTTTTGAAACAGTGTCCGTGGAATGCCGGTCTCTGGTTCAGCGTCAGCCTCGGGTTTGCGTGGCCACGGTCTGCGTTGATCCCGCTCGTGACCTGCCACTGGACTTTCCGGCTTGACCCTGGACTTGCCTCGTTGCTGTGAACTTGCCTGGGACGCGGACTCTCGGTCGAACGTGGCTGCGAGCTCGGGGCCTGCCTGGAGCACCTTGCGTGGGCAGTGAGGCTCCTGCCTGCCGGCTGGGTTACCCTGCCCGGCTCCGGGTCCCTCAGGGAGCAGCGGTCCTTGCTGGGCCAATACCCACCACCTGTTAACTTGCCCACTCGCTATAAACTTGAGCACTGACTCCTAACAGTATTTTCTGGTTGCGATCTCACTCAAGATACAATAAGCTATGTTGACGTTAATCGGAAATAAATCTTAAAATGTTTCAGTGTTGGGATTCAAGAAATGGCAGGGGAGATTTTTTTGCTTTTCACTCTACGTTTAATTAAAAATGCTTTCAAATGGATTCTGTGAGCTTATTTCTGGTGTGAGTAACAATATTCTCAGTTGGTACCTTCCTATAACATCCCCTTTTTCCTGGTGTCTACTCACATAATGCTTCAGCTCGCATTATTTGAAGTAAAATATTCCCATGGCCTCTAATGGTCATTGAATGATCAGATGCTTACTACATTCACCTGATTCGAACCTTCTGAAACAGAACCGTTGAACCTCTGAAATCAAGAGACTGGTGAGCTATGCAGACCTAAAAAGAATTTGATGTTGCAGAAGCGGCAGCGGTGGCGGGACTTCGGTCTTTGATGCGTAAATGCCTGCAGCTTGCGCTGTATCACATACCAAAAGAAAATCCTGGTGGTGTTTTTAACGTAGGTGATCTTGTTAAGGCATGTGAGAACGGGGAAAAAAAACTCAGATTACAGAAGTGGAAAGCGCGATAGGGAAATCACCTCAGTGACTTCAGTGGTGTGAATAAGACCCTTGCAATTCCCAACAACGTATTAGGCCAAGTAACGCGAAAAAGAAATAAATCACGCAAATCCTACTTGCGAAGTGCAACCTGTGTCAGTTCTGGCAGGAAGTTCAGCTTTCAGCTAGTGTCTGTAACTGGCATTACTAAGAAAACAAAACAAGTTGCATTGAAAAACAGTGCGTCACCTGCAGCTGAAATTCCTGGCTGTAAGGTGTGGAGTAAAACCATAATCCGAATTCAATGCTCTTTCCTGTGTTAGTTTGTTTATGAAATGTGACGAGGGTGAAATATATCCCTTGAATCCTTTCCGGAAGACTAGAAGGTAGGTTTATGTCAGAAAGAAAGCAAGCAAGCCTGTGTTTTTCTGAGTTACAGATTCTGCTTCCATTTTGAAAGGCTGAAGCGCCTCAAGTGCTGATGTTAAGCTCATACCCGTGATTTGCATCCTTTTGTGCAAAATACATAGAATGAAGGTGGTGCTTCTTCCAAAGGTGTTCTAGCTTCATTCTTTAACGTATACTTGGTAGCTCACAAATCGTACTTTTGCAAAAAGAAAACTCAGTGTCACTTACTTACTTACATTCTCTGCGGTCTGTACTTGCTGTGTCTGAGAACTGTGCTAATACTTGCTTTGATCACATAACCCGTGGCAATCCTCTGCTCCTGTTTTTTAAAGCGCATCCATTCTATAATAAAATAAAAACGTTAATTACTAAGTTCTCAAGGCCTTTAAAGTATATTTCAGAGTGTTTCTTCTCCTGAAAAGAGAAGAGTCACGGTGACTCCAACACATCTCGTGGGAGACAGGCAGCTTCAATCATTGCAGCTATGTAATTTTACAGAGGAGGAATCGGGCACCAAGAAATAAAACTTAAACCTTCAGAGGTAATTAAGTTGCTCTGGAACGACCTCTGAGGATGACAGCCTCATCTCTGAGATCTTTCTATCTCAGAGCCAAAAAACCCTGCACCAAAGCCAAGGGCTGGACCGAACCCTCCTGAACGCCAGGTGAATGCTTTAGGCATGTGACGGTCTTTTGTCTATCAATCTTTTGCATCGTGTACATGCAATAAACCTAATTTACTTCCCGATTTTGTCCTGGGTTGTCCTTACATTGTTCTTTCACAAAGGACTTGCCTTACGCCGAAAATTCCTCGTGGGCCCCGTGCTTTCACGGAGGCACTTCTGAAGTAAGATATGAAATTGTCTCGATGATTTCTTTCACAGATACCCAGCGACTTCAACAGCAGTTACAAATGTGAAAATCAGGCCGCTGATCTAAGTATGCACACGTGGGCTCAGGGGTACACCTTTAAAGGTCACGCTGTTAATGTGCCTGCAGAATGTTAACGCTGCATCCCATACCACATAACGCTAGCTCGTAAATAAGCACATCTACGCTTTCTTCTCACAAAGCGATGTCATAGCCTTGGCAGGAACCTTAGACGGATTTCTGTGTTAAAATGCCTACACGGGAATGGGAGCTTCAGATTCTGATCTCCGCTTGGTGACTCAGGCCTCCCGTTCGCTGCTGGGGCAAAAGCAAGGAGGTGCTGGTTGTGCAACAGTGCTGAAGAGCGTGGAAAGACTGTCTGGCGTGCAAGAGCTGTGGCCGGGCAGCGGGGCAGCGTGCAGAGCGCCTCAGGGCTGAGTCACTGCTACCATCGTTATTCATTTCTGCTGAGGCAGTGTGCAAAAGCTCGGCTTCAGCTAGACAGCCTATTCTTCTGGCTAGTCTTCAAAAATAGGCAAACGGGATGCCTGGTGGTGCTAGAGCATTACGACCGGCTGTGAGATGCCATCTGCTACGATCGCAAGCGCTGCTAGAAACTCTGCGTACGCGCGCTCTGCCATTCCCGACTTCAAAAGCGGATGCTGTCTGCTGCGTTTATGCTGAAAGAGGGGAAATCTAATGCCTCCGCTTACTGATCCTCTTAAAGAGAGAGATGATTATTCTGAACCTGCCGATGAGCTACAGCAGGAACTTCAGCTGAACAGCAGTGAAACACCACCTGCCCGGAGCAGAAGCGTTCTCTCTTAGCAGAAGCGTTAAAATGTTGATTCCTGCTCCTAGGCAGGAAGCTCGGTGCTGTCCTGAAAGAGAGACCACCACTGCTCTTTCAAAATGACGGCGTCCTTGCTTACGTGCCATTAGTGCAGAAGTGACTTTTTACACAGCGTTCCCAGGATGATGCCGTGCAACACATTGAGATTGCAACATGATGCGGGTACGATTCTATTCTCTTGCAGGAACTCATTACCAAGTTCCTGCCTCCAAGCAGAAGAATTACATGAGAATGGTCTTTGGATGTCCCCGCAACAAATGATTCATTTTGAAAGGAGCGATGGCTGGTACATCGCCTTGAGGAGGAGGCCCTGAAAAGCAGCAAAGACGCAATGTACCGACATCACCTTTTGCAGATAAACAGCACGGGCAGACATATTCACAGCCTCAAAGACACGAGGCACCCCCGTGAGCAACTCACCTGCTCGTATTCGCTTCGTACCGTAGCAGTCACGTGCAACACGACGCTCTAGCTGCGACGCTATAGTTATCATAGTAGATGTAAACTAGAAATAATAACAGTACGGTCTGAGTGCTCCCTGAGCAGCACTGAGTACCTGATACCCTCACTGGCTGCTGTTGAGGTTAAGGGAGCCAGCGTATTGTTAGAGATATACCACACTTCCTTCATTCACACCCATTGGAGCTAGCAGGAAGAGCCAACGCGACCGAACTTGCCGCGAAATGAAGTGACCTACGTGTCAGCAAGGCTTAATAAAGACAGCTTTCGTTCTCTGATAAAAATGTCATTATGTCCTGTAATTCCGCTGCGTCATATCACTTAATTTCACGGCGCCTTAGCTCTTTAAGGCTTTAGAGCAATCATCGCTAATCCTTCAGATACTATCATCTGCCACTTAATACAGCATGTCCGATGCTTCCTACGGTGGATTACAGCAAGTAATTTCCTCGGCTATCTTGTTACAACTAAGGACGTACTTTGAGACGTACAGCTTTGGGGAGGCCAGCATAAGAAGTTCCTGCGCCTTCCTCAGCCCCGGCCTCTTGTTCCCACCTCTGCGGCGCAGATTTTGCACCGTCTCTTCAGTTATTTCACTACCACCATCACAAAGCCAGAGTATAAAATGGGACCTCCCTCAAATAAATAAGGAAGAATCACCCTAAAAATGAAATGGCCGGCACCGGAGTGAAAAAACCATTTCTGTAATAACAAGCACGTCAGAAATCTCGGCCCATTCCTGTTTCCAGATCTCAAGATAAGTCCCGGAAGTCTTCCACTGAAACTCTGATTTGACTGCGTGTTAATGAGAAAGGCTATTCCCTTCTGGATTCATCTCTCCAAAACACAGGAAAACAGCACAATAACTGCTGGCTACTGGCAAATACCCGATTCAGAAAAGAAATAAGGAGAGGCCAATGAAGGAGGGCTTCGAGGAACTCAGCGTGGTGCGACACAACTTGCCTTAATGTTCTGCCTGAACATTAAAATGCAATTTTTAGTTATCTTCCGAAGGGAAGCAATTCATTCGTTGTCTGAACTTGTGCCGCCTGGTTTACACTTCTCACCGTCAACAGATCACGTAAGTACTCAAAAAATGCGTACGAAAACCAAACGACTTCTCTGCTCTTATGCCTTCTGCTACAGACATGTGCTTTTCATCTGGAGCTTCTTTTGGTAAACGATTACCGTGATGTCTGGCATTTCCTTTCAGCCTGGCTTGTGAAAAGAGTAGCACATGCACTGGCTTATATGGAATTACAAGTATTCGTTTCACAATGCACTACGGTGAGTTTAAGACATGACACACATTTTTAATTAGTTACTTCTTAAACAAGTATCGTAGAACACCAGTGAAAACAGTACATGACGAAAAGTGCTACTGTGATAGAAAGCTTCGGACAGGATCTTCTTGTCTATCATCATGGCAGGAGTGTTAACACCAGAGCAACCAAGAAAACATCAGCTTTTTCATCCTGAATGTGTATTTCAGCAGACAGTGCTTCAAAGGTCGATGATAAATTGAGCTCCCTCTCGAAACTGGGCATAAAAGACTAAAAAAGTCAATGAGGCTGCACAAAGACAAACCAGAACTCATTTTTCCCTTCCTGTCCAATTCTATACCTTGAAACTCAAGCCTTATTACTTAAAGGTTATAATAACAAAGACTACGAGTTAACCATAATCTGTAGCTATTCCCTTTCCCACACTTCCATGCCCACAACTCACGTGAAGGGTGAACAGAGTGACGTTCAAGTCAACAAGTGCACATCCTGCTCATTTTGCAATAGTAGCTGGAAGGGAACTGTTTTAAAATTCTGGTTTAGTAACCATTCCCTGATCAAAAATACTGTTACACCGCCCTCGCTAACGCGCAAGCCGAATCCTTNGAGTGACGTTCAAGTCAACAAGTGCACATCCTGCTCATTTTGCAATAGTAGCTGGAAGGGAACTGTTTTAAAATTCTGGTTTAGTAACCATTCCCTGATCAAAAATACTGTTACACCGCCCTCGCTAACGCGCAAGTCGAATCCTTACGGACTAATAACCGCGCAGTGTTTTACAACTAACCACCACTTGTACGGAATGAGATAAACGAAGCATGAAGGGGTAAAATATCCTCTCACAGTATCATCTCCAGTCCTTCAAGACTGGCAAATCCTTAGTGGATTTGGTGGAACAGAACTCGGCCAAATGCCTCCAGTGGACAGCAAAACCAGAATACATGAGGACAATCTTTTCAGGGGAGAACCTTTTAAATCTCATCAAAGCCAACAAGTAGGTGCACACATAAAGTCTAACCAAGAAGAAGGGGTCCTGGGTCTCTTGCGCTTCTCATTTACTCTCTGACAGTCTATGAGAAACTCTTCTGGAGCTGTTGTCCTCCAAAACTGCAGAAATCACCCAAGTTGTGCAGAAGCGATGGAAGCCTTTTCAGAGGAATACGTGTGATTGACAGCATGAACCTCGTGAAAGACTCAGCCAGTGTGCAGTCACGCATGTCACTTCCGAAATGAAAATTATAAAAGATACGCCGGAATCGAAGCTTATAATGACTTCTAACAGTTCCTAAACTCTCCAGTGGTTATTATACTCAAGAAGAAAGGGGAAGGGATATTGGTTTGTGTGAGCAGTTAAATATTTGGGTCGGTGACTACCCCCAGCGTATGCCTTACGCTCCTAACGGATGGTTTGACGGTTAACTGTACCGGGACCGCACAGCTCAACAGGTTGGACTTAACAACCAGGTATCGGCAGACCGTCAGGAAAAAAGTGCTGGAGAAAATCAAACTCCTTGCTGTAGGTTTATATCCTTGATCCACACTAAAGATTGAGGTGCTCGGGTTTGGCATCAGCCACTAATGATCTGTGTCAATGCAGCTGTTTATGCTAAACTGAAGCGGGCAAATTCCCGTATTGTTATTACATTACTTCGTATAACAGTAAATTATCTCTAGGCTGGACGTAAGAGAAACAGTGCTTTGTCAGAGTACTTTTCACATCTTTCACTGAATCCCAAAGACAAATACTTCTCCTACAATAAATAGGAGAAGATGGCTTTTATTCAGAGAGAATCCAAGCTCCGAAAGGACGAACACCGAAGCATAATACTGAAGAGAGGGTAGGGTGGGAATGGCAGAGGGAGATCAGGGCTTCCAGAAGTTCAGGACGCACTTTAGGAATCGCTCCAGATATAAAATCACTCGCAAGGCTGACTGTGACAGTTCAGGCTAGCTCAGATCTCAGACGGTGGTTTGGTAAACATCGTGCCCGCGGTCACTGCACACAAATCAGTCACACAGAGATAGGATCTACCTCAGATTAGGAAAATCAAGCTGGGTAGGAAGTGTTTAGGTCAGATTACAGAAAAACTGCTTTCAACCGTCAAGTCACTTCCTTTTGAAGAGCTGCAGAACAGCTTCTTCGCTTTCCCTAAAGCACCAGGCTGAACTGCGAATGCACCAGAAACTTAGGATGTGAGGAGATACGATTCAGAGCATGACCGCCAAGACGGTTACATATTGACTTGTGCTGCTAACCGCGGTATTTTTAATTGCAAGTTCACAAAATCTTAGAAACTTTACACCCAAATAGAGCTGCTTTCCAGAAGTGCTGCAATGCTGCAGGCAATCTGTGGAGGCTTAAAAAATGTAAATTCTGTCTCCGTATCGCTGGGCCTTTAGAAATCTAGAGAGCTACTTGTGAGCGCTCGGAAAAAAAACCAAGGTGCAAATTCACAAACCCTCCCTGTCACGCAAGTATTCTGGATTGCTAGTACGTATCTGTGAGGAGTCGGAGAAGGCAAAACAAGGCATCCCTAAAGCTTTGTTTGACCTGCTGCTGACTTTTGATCACCGTTACGATGTCCACTGGAGGTAAAGGAAGATCGCCATAGCAGGAGTTGCCGAGAAGTCAGAATAATGTAAATTATTCCCTGGGGTTTTCAATTGGATACAGGAACAAATTTACAACATGAAACGAAGGAAAGAAGAGGGAAAGCCAGCGACATGAAAAAGTAGTGTGGTTGCCCTGAAAACCACTGCCTGCCAGCGCAGTGTTACCAACCAGAGCAAGTATATGCTGGAGGTGCTGCCTTTGCTCTTTTTCCCTGAGGAGCAGGACTGGCGGGCAGAGACAAGACCCGGCCTCTGCTCCCATCTCAGCTGACTTTCCCGACTTCTGCCCAGCATCTGTAACGACCGCAGGAGGAGTAGAATACCCACGTGCAACTGCAATGCAAATGCTTATTTGTACCCATTAACAGGGGAAACCCGCCTCTTCCACAGGGAATACCCAAAACCGGCATACCACAGAGCACAGCAAACACAAATTGATAATCTGCAAAGACGCACGCCGTGCACTTAGCAGGGCAAATACTTAACCTGTAAATAAACCAGCAGAAACGAATTCCCGGGCAAGAGTTACGTGCCCGGAGCCAGCTAATGTTTCTGCAGCGGCCGACCGGCAGGACCGCACCAGAAGCACGTTCCGTAGGATGTGTCGGTTGCATTTTGCCCTCCGGTTTGGCACTTACTGAGGAGCATTGTCGCCCAGTTCCGGTGTCAGAGGCCGTTGTTTGAGGAGGCTCTGTCTCGGTTTCATGCGATGTAAACGTACACAGAGTCTGCTCACCGAGGATCGGTCCCACAAGGAGCCAGCTTCCCACACAACGGGGATGGGCTGTCGTGGATAAAATGCTGACTGCAGCTCTCCTCCTCCCAAAGTTCTTCTGTCTTCACCCTTTGTTCGCTCAGGCGCAGGCAAGAAGTGGACACGTAAGCCTCCTGTCTCCAGTTCAAACGGATTTTTCCTCCACACGGCTGAAACTTCGGAAATAAAAAATGCCTCCATGATTCACACGCAGGCATTTGAGGCCAACGCACTCTCTTCTGTCTCCTCGGAGCTGTTCTGCTTCGCACCATCTCACTGCCTCTGAGCTCAGGAGCTCGTTCGCTTCAGATTTAGCCGCTACGGCAAAGCGTGACTCCATCGATTTGCATTTATTCCTGATTTACGCCAGTAGGCGGAGGATTCGAAGCACAACGCCCGTCTAGCACAGGGCTGTCAACTCTGCTTTGCTTTGCGATAGGCTTGAAAATACGACAGCTTTGGAAAAACTGTCATTATTTTATCCTCCTCCCTCAAGTAGATAAACGCTGCCGATAAAACTAACTTCTACTTTTGGCACAGCTGGGGGGATAGAAACTTGCACGGGGGAGGCCAGGGAGTAAGGGAGGGAGCGTAGAGCAGGTGCTTCTCCTAAGTGTTTTCTCCAGTGCTTTCCTTATTCTCAACCGCAGTTTCTGCTCACTCCGGGAAGCCTTGGCCTTGTCATATTAAATAAAATATTTGTTTGAGTCACTCCTCGGTTCATGTGTTGTGATGATTGGTTTTCAGTTACTTCTGATGATTAATGAAAAAAGGTATTTATTGCAGATGAAAGACAACACATGGCGATACCAGCTGAAATATGGGAAAGCCCCTGAGTAATTCTACTGCAATTCTTTTTTCTTAAAAATACAACTACTGCAATTAAACCACAGTGGTCAGTTTTTCTTTTGAAAAGTCGCTGCATGTTGATAAGCATGAACATCCTGATCATGCTTCGGGCAGCATCCTGTCCATTTTACTTCTTCTCTTCTTTTTTTTT
>VZSC01011576.1:245943-276379 GCA_013398225.1 Steatornis caripensis | reverse complement strand
TTTTTTTTTTTTTTTTTTCCCAATACTACTTCCCATTCTGGAGATTACTTCATTTCCTATGTGGTTACTACATAGGTGGGGAAACCCCAGGAGTACACAAAGGCAGATATTTTCCATTAGACCCCATCGGTAAATGGCTTTTGCTTGTATTGTGAATGGGTGAAAGGGCACAGAAAGGAAGGACCGCAACTTTGGATTCCTTCAAACTGCTAAAAACTGCGAATACATTTCTGAGTCAACCATAAACGCTCTGCTTGAGGCTCAGGGACTTTTTTGAAGCAGCGCTCAGCACCGCCACGGATGAATTTTAGAAGTCCACCTGCGAGGATGGAGCATTAAATGCATAGCACTAGGATCCAGAATAGCTAGCAAGGCGGACAGAGGGACATTAAGCCGGCTAACAGAAAAATCGAGAGCGATAGAAAGAAGGGATAGCGATGGTTTTAGATGCGTTACGGAATTGTGCACTGCCGGAGCGCTCGCTTGTGCTGCAGGGAGAGCCACGCGCCAGGTCTTCTCCAGGCAGACCTCGAAGGTGCGTCTCCCGCCTCTAAACCAGAGATTTCATCAGCCGCGTAGGTGGAAAAAAATATTCACCAGCATAGGTGTTGTAACTGTACTTCTCTGTAGCAAGAATCACGGGCCGCACGGAAAATACAGGAATAGGGATCATCATCTCCTGTGCTGTGAGGAAGTAGCGCTGCGGTACAGCAGAGCTCTGCCTCTCATCCTTGTTCTCAGAAGGCTTTGTGCAACCTTCTGACTAACTAATATCCCTTTGTTAAAGCACTCGCACAGTGACCTTTGTAACAGCAGAGGACTGATTCAGAAGATATACTTCGCCCCACGTCCAGCACTTCTAGAAACAAATGAGTCTAATTTCCATTCTTGATACTGGTGGTAAATACCAAGCACAAACAGCTTCAGGGAGGGGCAGAGAGAGACAACCACATGAACTTCAGCGAGCCTTTCCTGACAAGAAGGGCTCATCGAAATGAGTTAGGCTTTCAGAATTGCGTGTCAACTAAACGAAAGAGAATTAACATTTTTGTAGAGGGCTGACGCAGACACTGCTGAAGCTAATCAGGAAGATGATAGGTACTAAACCCGTACGTCAGGGATGCGTCTCTATTTACAGGCCTTTATTCCGTATCTTTCATTTAAAAGTCATTCCGTGTGACAGCGGGCAAACTTAAAATCTTGGGGGTCTTGTTGCTATCTATTTAAGAAATAGTTAGGGGGAAAATACATGCATTTAGGGTATTTGCAACTGTAAGTAAGTTCTCTGTTCGGCCCTCTCAAGCCCGTCAAGTTGCCTCAGGTAAGGTTCACGGTAGAGACCGTCTCACCACCAAAACACAGATGACACTAAAGACCCAGAGCGCCAGACGAAAGACGCAAGGGAGTTGAGATATTTTCCCTTTGTAGATCAAAAGTATCCATAGATTCTGCATACGGGGTCACAGAAGTTTAAGAAAATAAGAGGAAGAATTTGCCTGAAGGAAATCTGAGGCTCGAGCAGGACTACCCTTTCCTGCTGGACCTACTATCCTTTAAAAAAAACCCCGACGGGAGTTGTCACATCCACTGACTCAGCTGCTCAGCTATTTCTAGGTGATCTTTTACATGTTCGGATCTAAAATTCCAGGCATGACGCAGGATTTCTAAAGATACCGGTGAGCAATCATTGAGGAAGACAAGGACAGAGCAGTGCGAGGGGTTCCCCAGGGCAAAGAAATCCCCCACCGCTCATGGGCGCACAAGGAAACGTAAAGTTCCAGGTCACTCACGGGTGAAGCTGGGGAGAAGCATACGGAAAATGATCCGAGAAACTCCATTTTTTTCACTCACGTACCTGAAGCTCTCTCTTGCCCTTTGCTGTGCCATAGCGTAACCGATGCGGAAGACTCGATTAGTGGAGTTAGCAAATTTTATGCCTGCAGTAGCACCTACAGACTGATCCGAACCAATTTAGCATGCACCAGGTTTGCCGTGTGATTTGGACAGGGACTTCCGTACCACACATCGATGTCAAAAGTTGGACGCAGGACCGCCCGCGTTTCTGTGGGTCGTATATTGCTGGTAAGGCCATCATTTCTCAGATCACTTGGTAAGTGTTAAGGCAGTCTTTTGCCAAGAAAATGGAAGCTTCTTAATAATTATAGTTATGACCTTACGACAAAAAAGTGTTTACTCGGCCGCAGGCGACCAGATGTTGTTTACAATACTCACATTTAACGCTTGGGAATTAGTCTCTTCAGTCAGAGACTGTACGCGTTAGAAATTCAGCAGCTTTTAATTTACCTGCCTCACGTCTCCAAAACTAGATCCTTGTAAATAAACTGAAACAGGGGTTCCTCCCTTTCGCCCAAATCGCAAGAGTTCACAATAAAACATGCGATCTTTTCATTTACAGTTCATCTTTTCTGACTTCTCTCTGTGACCGCAAAGGAATTGTATCTTTATCGACTGGGTGTTTTCTGCAGACCAAGTCTTCTGCTCGCTACCTCTTAAATGATAAGTCAAAACACAGGCTCCACAACTCTACTCAGTTGCTCCCATTGCTCCCTATCAAGATCTGTTATACTGTAATCATTACGTCAGATACGATAGATGTAAGACACTAAGCCCTTTCTTTGTACGTGAGTAATAACGTACAAGAGCCACAAACATCTTCTCTGTCTGGATCAAGAAAGCAGAAATAACTCTTCCGTAAAACACAACAGGCACCAGGTTTTACACAAAGAAGACAAAGAATAGCACCTTTGTTGCACATACAGCAGAGAGGCAATAATCTAATCTTTGAGTTAATCAAAATCATTAATGAAATTC
The DNA here is from genome assembly GCA_013398225.1 of Steatornis caripensis. Lineage (NCBI taxonomy): Eukaryota > Metazoa > Chordata > Aves > Caprimulgiformes > Steatornithidae > Steatornis > Steatornis caripensis. The sequence continues at coordinate 273,547 of VZSC01011576.1, read as the reverse complement.
AAGACAAAGGACAGTTTTGGGGGTTTATTTGGAAAAGAGGTCTACGCTCCTCAGGCAGTGCAATTTATAGTTCCATTTTCTCCTTGTATGCAGGCCAGGAGACATTTCCATTGATACTCTAATTTGCATTTCAGCAGTCTGCTGTGCACGGAAATAGCGTGTTAAGGGAAAACAAAAAGTCCAGACATAGGAGCGTATGCTGCTATCGAGCAACAGAACAACATTGTGTAAAAAGAGATCACCCGGAGACGCGATAAAGGTCTACAGAACTATGAAGGAGCTGGAAATCAGGGATAAGGATCAATATCTAAAGCTCGTTTTCCCGTAAAAGAAACGGGAGGCATCAAACGAAACCACGCGCAGAGCGGGAGACTGCCAGAGCTAAGTCTCAGACGCACTTGGTCTCTTCTTACGCGTTCCTAGGCACGTGCTGACGGCCACGACTGAAGAGAGGACACGCACCAGGCACACCTCTCGCTTCGCGCAGAAGGGCTGTACTCAGGTGCTTACATGCTCACATTAGCTAATCCAGCTATGTTCACTGCCAGCTGAAAATTTACAGGAAAAGCAGGTGCTGAATTCCACATCTACACGTCTTATTAGGCTACTATCCAGAACACATCCTCTGAGACTATTTATAAACTTAATTGTGTAAGACTGCAGACACTGATACGTATGGTAACATCAAGCGAATTTCAGTCCGGCGTATGTAAATCTCTGAGTCCTTCGTGACGAGCCGGAGAACAACAAACGTACATCCGTTCATATCCGGTCCTACGCTTTGTTCCTTTGACTGCCTCCGTTACCTAGCAGAAGGACAGTAACAGGATTCCTTAACGTTTAAACCCAAAAAAGCCCGCTTACGTTTTAGCATTATTTTCTGTTGTTAATAAAAATGGTTGTCCCTCTCTGACCTTATCTGAATGATCCTCCTTCATCATCCCATCTTCACTCCTCCTTTAATCGTCACAGCGTCAGAAGAAATCTTCTCTTTACAGGGTCAAATGAAAATTTGCACAAGTGCCTCGATTTATTTCAGAAGCAGAACCCTGCAGCAGCTTTTAGAATTTTTCTCTGCCCAAATTCAAGGCAGAAAAGTTTGGCTTCAGAAGCAGCAGTAATCCTCAAAAAAAAAAACAACCCACCTCATTAGGCAAAGCAATTCATCGTATCGTAACAGTGTGTTCCATGCGGGAATAGCACGACGAAGCCAGCCTAGATTCTGTTGCTCCTTTCAGCGATGCTAGGTCTCAATGTACCAGAAAGTACCGTAAGTATTTCTGCAGGAGTTATCTCAGCATAGAACAAAACGGGCTTTTAAATACAAATGCGTACAAGGACGAGGGGAGCTCATTAAAATCCAGTTCTGGTACCTATCATTTCCACAAAGCGTTAGCTCCTACTTCTATTACGTCTTAAAGCGGAAAACAAATGGAAGCCCAAAGACACACAGATGGGAGATCACACATCAAGTGCCTTCCACCAGAAGTGAAAATTTACACAGAGTAACGTGATAACGACCGCAACAGTACGAAGGTCCAGAAGACAATACTCACCAGAAACTGAGTATTACAAAACCTTACATTCCACAAAGCCAAGTACAGGGCAATTTTGTACATATCCTATGTTTTACTATTTCTTTAATTAATGAAGTGTTTTCTGTTAAGGAAAAGCAATTTCGTGGTCATGCGGGGCAAGGGGCTTACCCACTCACCTGTGACTCATTTCACGGCAGCATCTTACAGGTTCGGAGTTTCCACTGGTATGACCCACCCGAGTGCAGAGGGAAGCCCGCGGCAGTATATAACCACGGCAAGGCTCCCAGCACAGGCACTGGCCACCCTCGCGGCTGCGGGAGCAAACCTCACCACAGAACCAGACCCAGGCGACACGAGGAAGAGACGTTCTCGCACCATGACGGGCAAGGCTGTGGCTGCTGTCCTGACTCTTCTCCTCATCTCAGCGGCTGCAATAGAAGGTAAACAAATCCTTCCTACGGCTCCCCTAACTAATTGCTAGTGTAAATGCTGATGGGGGAACTCCTATGCCGTCTCACAAGTGCAGCAAATAACTATTCTAATATCATAAGCAAAAATAACATCTTGTGCTTCCTGCGGAAACAGTCCACCTTATTTTTTTTCTTCTTGTTTTACAGCTAAGGCCCTGCCACGCTCAGCGATTGAACTCCGGTGCCAGTGCATAGGCACCCATTCCAAGTTCATCCATCCCAAGCTCATTCACAACGTGAACCTCATTCCCAGCGGACCTCACTGCAAGAACGTTGAAGTCATGTAAGTGCTTTTGCAAAATCCTCCCCATTACTTAACAAGAAGGAAACACATTTTACATGAAGGATGATGTAATTGTTGTTTGAAAGATGTAGGAAGCCAGCAGGCACGGCTACTCAGAACGCAGAACAGCAACGCTCCTCGCTCTTACCAACGATATGCTACGTGCTATAAGCTGCGTGTTGTTTTTGCCGAGCTCTACTTTTTGAAAACCCCACGCAATTTTTCAACCCCATGCGGTCATCAGACAGCACAGAACTTTGTAAAACTCGGAATTCCACCAGCATATGAGAAGAGAATTACATGCACGGAGCCGTGCTGAGCAAGTGATCAAAACACGGATTTTAACAGCTAGCACAGAAATACGATCACGCTTCTGCTTTAGTCAACGAAAAAACTGCCATTAGTATACAAATCGGATAATGTGGTCACAATTGCAGAACTCTCACCGTAACAAAATTCCCACGGGCTGGGCAGTACAGTTTCCGAGTCAAGAGGGAAACCTTTAGCCCTTTAGTTAAACACCACCACAAATACAAAGCACGCTGGGGGAAAGAATGAAGCAACTTTGAAAAGAGTGAGAGTCCTGCAAATGATTTAACGCATGCAAACACACAGACATGAGAAGATATGAAACCGTTTTTTAAAAAAGNCAGCTAGCACAGAAATACGATCACGCTTCTGCTTTAGTCAACGAAAAAACTGCCATTAGTATACAAATCGGATAATCTGGTCACAATTGCAGAACTCTCACCGTAACAAAATTCCCACGGGCTGGGCAGTACAGTTTCCGAGTCAAGAGGGAAACCTTTAGCCCTTTAGTTAAACACCACCACAAATACAAAGCACGCTGGGGGAAAGAATGAAGCAACTTTGAAAAGAGTGAGAGTCCTGCAAATGATTTAACGCATGCAAACAGACAGACATGAGACGATATGAAACCGTTTTTTAAAAAAACCAACTTTATGTGAGGCTACAGTCTCAACTGGCACAGCTTAAAGTGAAGGGGAACATGTAAGCGTGCGCCGAGAATGATGTTATGAGAGGAAAGGGAAATTGCCTGGGAAGTCACTAAGCAGACCTCTTCCCTTCCTTTTTTTTCTGTTGCAGAGCTACCCTGACAAATGGCAAAGAAGTGTGCCTGGACCCCACCGCCCCCTGGGTGAAGCTGATCATCAAGGCAATTCTGGACAAGTGAGTCATTTGTTCTCAACAAGGACGGCTTATCAAGAACCCGTATTTTAAATGAGCTAGCAAACACGTGCAGCGTAGTGATCAAAACTTCTGCCTCCTCAGGCAGTTCCTACCGTTTGTGCTCACTAACCGGGACACACGCTGTGAGTGCTTTGAGCTTTAATTATAGCGTTAGGTTCAAAGCCTTAGTGTGCCACACACCCCACGTAAATGTTAGCTACCTGTCCCGTAAGGCACAAGCGTGTCGAGAACCCGCAGCACAAGCGCTCAGGAAATCCAGGCATTAACCGACTGGTGTTCTCTTGCTCGCAACGGTAGAAAGCAACGATCAGTTTTTCACAACTAACGGCATTTAGATGTATGGGGGAAATAATGTCAAGCCCAAGAGGCGTCAAGGGAAGCATCAAACTAGGGAAGCCCACCGTTACTGCGTACTTGCGAAAAGGTCACAACGCACCAGCGTCCCTCAGGTTCAGTTACAGCTTTTAAGGGCCTTGGACACGGAAGCACAAACCCTTAGTGGTGGATTTCAGGTGACTCCAGCGAGTGATACCTGTTCCACGGACAAATTCTAATTGTCTCCTTTTCGATTTTCTTCCTTTCTAGAGCAAACGCCAAACCTGAGACAGCGTCCTAAGATGAAGAAGAAAATCGTCCTAACTCTTCCAGGAAGGCAAAAATCAGAGAGACGCTTACCCGGCCTCCGGCAGCTCACCTCCTCCTGCTTCCCACATTCACGCTTCTAACAGCGTCTAGAGAGTACGGATTCCCTGTTTTCGTAGTTAGTTGACAACAGTGCTTGAAGTCTTCTGAAGAGGTCCCATAATGTAGGAGAGAAACCACTCACACCAGAAAAAGCTGGCAGAAAAACCGCCTTGTGAAAAGAGACGGAGACGGTTCCGGAGTCAGTTTTGCAAAACGTGGCTGGATCAGCGCAGTGCCCTCTCAGCAGAGCTTTCACTAAATGACACCTTCCCTTTTTGCTAACAGTTTCGGAAAAGAGACCCGCAACTCCTCCCCTCCAGCAAAGCACGGATAGGTGGCATCGACCGTACCTAGGTCACTGCCACTCAGAGCGTGCTGCTGACTGGAAGAGGGGAGCTTGCAAAATTAGGAAGCCAAAATTCTCAGACATCAGTTTTCGTGCCATCGCTTCCAAGATATTATTTGTTGTGAATTCGTGTCGTGAAGGTATAAGCATATATTTTAATGCCGTCTTTTGGTTAGAAAAAAGCACTTTATTTATTTATGTATGTATTTATATATTTATTTATTCACTTTTGCATATTTATTTTGCGTAAGAATGTAGTTAATCTTCAATATTTATTTATCGGAAATATTTATGTTTATGCACTCAATAAATGCTTGCTGAAATGTTTTCACTTCAGCACTGTGTGTTATTAATTTCCTTATCAAAATACAGAACTGAAAAAGAGGATGCTTTTTTTTTTTTCATTTTGTATCACGTAGCGGGTTCTCAGAAGGGCAAGTAGTGGCTGAGTTGTGGGGGGCAGCTAATTCCAACAGCAAATCCTTGCTGTCTCCGGTGAGTCCATATAGGAGGAATTATAAAAATTATCCACTTTCTTCCTCTCTTCTCGCCAGACCCGGTGCTTTCAGAGGTCTGAGTGGTAAAATCCACAGACAGAGGGCAATGAACAAAAAACGGTTAGTCACAGAAGTGCCAAGGCCAGAACGGCGGTGGCGCCCAGACGGCACGCCAGCTGCCAATCTCGCACTGAACAAAGTTTTTCATTAACTTAAATAAGCAGGGAACCCTCATAAACGTTAAGGAAGTCACCGAGCACCCTCCGCAATTCCAGTAACAAGGGAGGACTACATCAGGAGAAATCCCAAGGAACAGAGCTCCGATTGTATGGCCAAGCACGCGCCTGTGCCACAGAGATCTACAGAGAAATGGCTGCAACAGAAGCAGCACACCCTTGAGAAAACGGGAAAGTTGAGCAAGCGTTTTGTTACTCGCTCTTTTACAATGAGGAGCCACTCCGCATTCTGCACAAACAGCTCATGTTTGCTCACGGTGCAAAATAAAAAGGGAGTTTCTGGTAGTGTTTGAGCAAGGTCTTGTGCAAGATGACGACTATTCCAACCCTGCTTCGCTCCCTCTCCCCATCGCTGCCCCTGTCCCACAGCACGGCACTGCGCAGCCTGCCAGACCTCACCCTCAGAACGTAAAGGAGACAAAGCTTCTCAGGGGGACAGGTTTTGTTCAGACTTGTCTTACGACGCTAAGCCTTCCAGTCTTCCCAGTGATTTTTACAAGCTGCCTCCTTTCAGAAATCTGTTTTGGAGGTAAGCATGTCAGCAATACCACCAGGAACGGGGAGACCTGGGGAACAATCACTTTAGACGCACACTCCTAGGAGTATCCGTGCATGCTAAAGGACTGGCACCAGTCTGAGTGCTTTACAGATATTCGCAGGAAAAGTGTAACCTTTGCCATCAGCAAAATCCCAGTCAAGTTACTGGGAGCTGAATCACGGCCAAGGAAGGGCTCTCCTTGTAAATTCTTCTGTCCGAAATGCCAGCAACGGCTGTGCTCCCAGGACGCCAGGCGAGGCATCTGCACAGGGGCTGAATCATGTCCCTTCTTTCTCCTTCTCCTTTCTCGGTGAGACGCGACTCAGAGGCTGCCTAGAAATGATAAAATACTGCATTTCTTTTCTGTGTGCACTCACAAGACGATACCTTTCTCAGGAACACAACAACTGCCCTCACGCTTCCAAAAACGCGTTTCAGCGCTCTCAGAGGCTGCCAAGAGAAGCACTGCAGGTCTTCTGAGCTGATGACTACCTTTGTCAAACGCGGGCTGTTCTTACATGTTGTTTCTTTGCTGATACTGTCTCTCCAACGCCGAACTCGGACTCCACGAGATTACTAATTCTCCTGGCAAAATATTGTTACGTTGAGACACTTAACAATCAAACCAGTTAAGAACTAGTTAACAATCTTAGCTAACGTATCCAAAGTGTACTCCTGGCGAGCAAAAGCCAGACACCACGTATGTCCGGGATAAAGTGCCCTCTCCCCCGCGTACGACACCAAGGCTCTCATTTGGCAGGCTCCTTCTCTTCACGACCCAACTGCTTCCTTAATTTTAGTAAAGTATGGAAATTCACATGGACGACGTATTTCATGAGGCCACGATTTGGTCCAGTTTCTTTCCTTGAGACCACCTTTTTTTCACCTCACAAAAATAAGAATATCCAATACCCCAAGGACTAAACCATACACACTCTAGGAATGGATTCCTGAGGAATACTCGAGAGATATCACTTAGGACATGTCTTTATTTTCTGTTTTAAACACTATGATTATTCTAGATGCATGAGGTTAGAAAGAAAACAAGTAACTTCCTAAGTGCTCGTTTTCATCAGGTGTTACTACAACTCTTATTGTCAGATACTTTCTCTTTTCATATTCTGAACAAAGGAAATGATCAGAAGATCTTACGTGACTTCGGTGCCAACGCCTCAGCCATTATAAGCTCATCAGCTCCTGTTCGATGACTAGAGAAGCTTTTCGGTACAGAATTAAGCATCTAAATCCCTTTAGCCAAACTGATAACGACAAAACCCTTTCAGAGAACAACAGACACCAGTTATGTCTTGCCTTCATAAGGCGCTGGCTAAACAACTTCATTACAGTCACTCCCAAATACAGTCCGTGCGATTGGGATGACAAGTTCCCGTAATTACGTTGGGTAAAAGTTTTTGCACGAGGCATTTGAACTCAATGTGAAGAGCCGAACAGAAATTCTACATTCAGAGAGGAGGGGAAAAAAGTCTCTTTATTTTGGGTTGGGGGAGATGCTTGGTAACCTCGTATTGATTTCCAAGTGCAAGCTCAGCGTTGTTGCTTGAAACTAATACCCCGTGAAGAAGTGCAAACAGAAAGTGATGGATGACAAACGTAATTTAAAGAAACAATTAAAAATACCCAGAAGCATAAGTAAGTTAGGGCATTCTGAAGTGCCACCGAACGGCCTGTGCAGAGATTCGGTTTTCTTATGCAACACTCTCAGGCGTTAGGAAACCTCGTGTACAGAACCCCCGCACTGTGCTGGAGCGCACTTGTTCGGCACTCAGGCTGCGGGGAGGGCACCTTTCCGATATAAAGCCTGATGTGAAACAGAACCGGAGCAGGACGTCCGCCAAGAAGAAAACTTCTGCGCAGCAATGCGTGGCAGATCTGTTGCTGTTGCTTTGATTCTCTACCTGGTCTTAATGGCGGGGTCAGAAGGTAAGGAAAAGATTTCTTAAAACTCACATAACCGGTGAATAAGCACACATAAGCAAGTGTGAGTGGGCTTACGCCATGTTAATGCTGACTTCTTGCGAGAGATGTGCATCTGCAGTAACCTGCGATTCAGAAATAAAAAGCATCATTTGTATTAGCATCTGTCAGGACGCCGCGGCCGTTTCTGAGGGTAAAATATGCTTCTCTCGGGAAATGAGTATATTCCTACGCCATAATATTTAGCTAACCCTGGATTTTAAGAAATGTTTGAATCAAGACGGGACCTTTTTTCTAAACGTGTCAATACATCTCTTTTCCCAATGACAACTTTCTGCTATTTGTGCTTTAACTCTTGGTAGGCAGGTTGACGGTAGTGCTTCCTCAAAGCAAGAATTACGCAATTTGCCGAAGAGAACAAAGAATACGAGCAGATGACCATGGCAGAAACTAGTAAAAAACAGGCGGACATAGTCAGCGACGTTAACCTGCTTCGTTCAAGTGACGCAATTTAGGTGTAGAATCTGTCCGGGCACAAACGCACCACGAAAAGATCTAAGCATGTTCACTTAGAGATACAAGTTTGCCTTTAAACGCGCCTGCATGCCGGCAGTTCTGAAAATGTAACTGCTGCTTTGTGCAGATGCGGTTCATTTTATCTCAGTTTTCAACAAATCAGAGCGTCTCCGTAACCAGAACAGGGCTGACGGAAGGGAATATTCTTTGCTCCACAGAAGGAAATAATGAGATATTGTTCCTTTACCTAGACACAACTTACTTCTGTTCTACAGGTAAGGCCCTGGCGAAGACAAAGAAAAAAGGCTTCCAGTGTCTGTGCGTAAGCACTCATGCCAAGTTCATCCCTCCCAAGGCTATTCAGAATGTGAGATTAAGCCAAAGAGGACCTCGCTGCAAAAATGTGGAAATCATGTGAGCGCTTGTGCAAAACGGCATCTTGCTTTCAATAGGAGGAAGTGACTTGGCATTTCACACCCTAGTTGTTAGTTAGTTACTTAATTACTTTGGGTGGAATTATATACCCCTTGCAAAGCCCCATAGACGCTAAGTACAAGGTATTAGGCCTTCTATCCAAAGGAATGAGCTAATTTCCTGACAAGGTTAAAAGCACTTCCAGGCAGTATTTTAGAAGCGTCTCTATGCTAGTACCTATCCTAATTATGACCAACATCAGAGGACAGAATTAGAGCCCCATAACACATTCAGGGCACGATTAACCATTTAGACAATGAAGAATCAATCAAAGATGGAATCTTGATCTCAGCGACATGAATTCAAACAATTTCCCGTAACTTTGCCTGCGCGTGGCAAAGTCTGAAACACCACGAACGCCTCCCTGTGTCACAGCTGCATACGGAGTACTTGCCCGTGCGAGGCGTGTGGAACTCGAGTTGTAAAGTCCATGTGCGTACGAAGTAAAAGATACGGTAAGCTTCATTTAAAATCGCATCAGGAACGACTCACGTTAATTGGATCAATGCGTTCAGGTAAACAGAAGGCAGCTTTCAGGTTTTTATGCTTTCCCTGCGGTTTCGTAAGCAAACAATACTTGGACAATCCCACCCTCTGTGCAGCATGGCGTGCCACCCAGTTCCACCTCACCAGCAATGGGTAATTTCAGCCAGGTTTGATTTATTAAAAAAAAAAAAAGTTTCCAAGATAGCTAAGTTCCTGAAAGATCTGCTAAACTATCACCAGATAGAGAACAGAAACCAAATAAAAAGTTCATCGGGCTCATGAAAAAGAGCAGCTATATTGACACCATTCATGAAAAAAAACCCCACAAAACTTAAATGCCCAAGTATAGGAAAATAATTTTTCCCTAGTTCTCTCAGAAATACTAGTTGGAAAACATTAAACAAGTTTAACAAACAAAAGTTTGTACCACGTCCTCGAGTAACTTCATGCACAAGTCGCTAAGATAGATACATTTCAAAACACCGGGGAGCGGGAGGGATCCACCTAGCCTTAACTCCTTCGTTTGTTTCTCGGAAGAGCTACGCTGAAAGCTGGCAGACACGTGTGCTTGGAACCCACTGCTCCCTGGGTCTGGCTCACTGTAAAGGCGATCTTGGCCAGGTAAGTTGTTTCCTTTACTAGGACAGCTTCAGCTGAAAGCTATTTTTAGAAGGCATTTTTTAATTCCTTGGCATGAAAATGTTCGCCCTCTTCGGGCATTAGTAATTCTTTCGAACCGTTCTCTCTAAATCTATATTTCTACGTGCCCCAGGATTAAAATCCTTTCCTAGCTTTGATAGCTCCCCTGGGTGTTAAGCCACCCAAAAGGCCACAGGTACGATGCGCCTAAGCATCCGCTGAGAGACAGCACAATCCGGGCGCGTGTCTGACACTCCCAAACGCCGAGCTCTACAAGACTCACTTCCTCTTTCTGGGTATAATCCAGATGTACAGCTGGCACTTCTAAGCTTATTAACTTCTCCTGCTATAACTGGGGACCATCGCATCCCTGCTTCGCACAGTTTGGACGCAGCCATGTGCAAGTCCTTTCTGTTGGGGCTGTACTTGTGTAAACACAGGATTTTTTTTTGCCCTTGCACATACGCCGATTGGTTGATACGGTCCAAACAGGTCATTAACAGCCTGCGAGCACCTACTGCTCTCCCTATAGCTTGCATTAATGGTAATTGTTTCATTAGTAAATTTCTGAATTCACTTTATACTTCATCTAACTACAGGGCCAGAGACAATACTGCGTCATCAATCGAAGAAAAGTCGAAGAAAAATACACTTCGGAGTTTTTCAGGGGCATGAGACGAGAGCAAACGCTGACGGGAACGTCAAGGAACAGAACCCCCTTCTGCTACATCACTACATTTGATTTTCTTTTTCCCCTGAGAAGGCTGCTGATTCTACTCATTTCCTTTGCTGTGTCTGTCTCTCAGACTCTCTCTGTGACGGCTCAAGAAGTTCAAGCTTAATGCATGCGTTTTAGTGCTGTACTGACAAGAATAAACAAGAGGAAATTAGTTACCCTTACGTGGCCTTCCTTAAAGTAGGAGTAGAAAGGATACCATTGGTAAACGCACGAATAAACATATGAGGAAGGGTCCGTGTAGCTTTGAAGGCAGTCTTCTTTCACGCACTCGCTGCCGTTCTCTGAGGGTGACAACAAGCCTACGGATACGGAAGGTCCCACAGGTATAGCAAAACTGTCTTTCGGAAACCCTTTCAGAACCCTCACCAAACATTAGAAATAATGAGGCTGAGAAAGACAGCTTCGAAACGGATACGTAACCGGTGAATACACAGAAATGAAGGACAGAATGAAAAGGTCAGCTTTTTTTGACTAAGGGACATCACCCGTGGATCCCTACGCCAGCTTGTGCGTAAGGTTTGACCTATCCAGAGGCTTGAGACGCAACGGATCAGCAAGTTTATATAGAACAGCTTTTATGCAAAACAGATCTCATTTATAACACCACTCAGTGGATTTCATTCAACAGTCAGACGTTTATACTTTTGCACACCTCTTTCCCAGGCAGGCTATCTACCTACGTTCACCCGCGTGCTACGGAGAAACTCTCCGTCTCTACGCGTACCCTGCCACGACTGCACTGCCAGGCAGTGTTCAGGGTAACACCTGCCGTGCTGCACTGGCTGTAGTTTAAGCAGACAGTAAGATAACAGCAAGCGACATTTTACAAGTCAGAGATGAATGCATGACGTATGTTATGTCTACCGACCACTTTTAATTTAGGGAAAAGTTTCCAGCATGAACACCACGTGTTTCCTCCTGCCACTTCCGTATCTTATTTTCACAGTCACAAAACGCTTCCTGCCAAACTCATTAAAGGAAAATGCAACTAAAGCACTAAACGCAGCCTTCAGAGGGCAGGTAAAAGCCCAGCTGCTCGTCCCTAACAACTCTGTAGTTGGGCTTCGTACCTCCTCTGTTAATAGCAGGTAGATGGGATCTATTTTTAGTATGAATATTTGTTAATGTTTGCTGACATCTTACATAAATATTATGGTGAATATTAATGTATCGATTTCTAGCATTACTAGATACCTTATATTAATATCGCCATATCGCCAATAACTTTTCATAGTGAATTGGATCAAACAAAACATTTCATTTAACCCAGACCAGTTTTTGAACCGAAAGCTACAATGAAGAATTGACTGTTTCCAAGCAGAGGTGAAACATATAGGTAAATACGCAGTCACATAATTACATCCTTATTATATTTATAAATACATAAATTAACAGGCAAATTGACTAAAAAGCTGTACTGCGATTTTGTGATTCCAGAGGGATTCAGGAAAGCCCAGCGCTTACTGCGATCTGTCTAAGGCCACGTAATCACCTATATTTAGATGCTTAAGTTTGAAAAAAAATCACAACCTGACCTAAGCTTTTCTCCTTCCTTTGCTATCACTTCCTCATTTAGCAAGTCAAAAAACAGATGTTTAGGAGACATTCTGCTTTTTGTGTATCTGCTCCCCCCGCTCTGCCTCACCGTAAACTTCCACAAGTGTTTGCACAACATCGTGCCCGGTTTCTGAGCAGCGGAAGCGATTGTTTCCCAGCCTCTGCCTTTGCCCCTTCTGCTCTCCGCAGGTCAAGTGGAATGCCAGGCGAACGCCAAGCCCTGTGTGGGGAGAAGGAGGTGGTTTCAGAAGACAGAGTGGGATTTTTTCCCCGGGGAACAAGAGTAGCCGGTAGAGAGGACGCACAGGAGACAGGAGTGACGGAGTTCGCCTTGCGCTGGCTGAACTCCTGCTCCAGCGAAAGCTTTGCCTCCTGGGCCTTCGGGGTCTTGCGTGCACACCTTCTCAAGTGAGAGGTTTGAATGTGCCTAAACCAAGACAGATGCTTACTTAGAGAGAGAAACTTTATCAGCTCAGAGGCCGGAGCATTTCTCTGGAACTGGGGTGACGCAAAACCAGCAAGGGACTGAAGCCCAGCTCTCCCCCACCCCTCACGACGGTCTTGGGCACCAGAGGACACATGAATCCCCTCACTGTGTCCCTTGTGTTTGGGTGTCCCTGCTACATGCAAAGACTCCAAACTACCTCAGCCAAGATCCCTTTTGACTTCCGTGTGCATTAGATGAGGCAATGAGTCACGAAAAGGAAAAGCCACTAGTTTCCATCCCGCAGCACATCCTATACCCTGCCTTAAAACACAGGCAAGGGACGTATTTACTTCCCTTTTCAGCAGTCTTTCAGTAATCAGACTATTGCATAACTGTTGTTTTGTTCGTTACAAGGGTGCTTTCAACAGCGTTAAGCATGGAAGGTCTCTGCTTGCGGCGGTATCAGCTCGCTCAGTGACGTTACCCTTCAAAAGGAGCAGCAAGCAGCAATTCTACTTGCACAAGTCACCCCTGCCTGCTGGCAGGAAAACACACGCTGCCAAAATCAGATAATGGATTTGGAGTTCCCACAGCCAGGGGCTGGGACAAGATCCTGGGCGAAGCACTGCAGGGATGTAGGGAGAACTTTGGTGAAGCGCGGCGCTCCCAGAAACGCAGGTTAGGAGTGCCTAGCCTTTGGGCTCGATCTCATGTCTCAATCTTTTTATGCCGCTATTGTCTCTATCACACCCCCTTCGCACAGTCCCCATGAAACTGTGTCACATCAGAGAAAAACTGGAGCTAGAGGAGACGCTTTAGCTCTTAGAAAACACAGTGGATTTTTGTTTCGTTACAAGCATCCGGCTCTTCTAGACAGACACTCCTAGCTCAGGGGCAGGGATAATCGTATAGGCGGAGTAGGCTCTCGGCTTCACTTTTGACCTGGGGATTTCTGCAGATCTGTTACTGCCACGCTCAGGAAATAGCTGAGTCTAGTGCTAAGGAGGACAAGGAGTCATTGGTTTTACTTGGGGATTTGAGGGGGAATTCTCTTTTCTTGCCTCGGACATTAGTAACATTTGAGCGCACACCAAAATTAGATAATAAAACTGTAAATAGTAACTAAGAGAAGCGGGATGCCTCATCAATTTTTAATTACCCTCTGTGTGTGCACACATACGAGAGAACCCGAAAGAAAAGGACCGGCAAACCCTCGTTCCGAGTAAACTTGTTAAAGCTCCAACATCGACAGTCTGACGCCAGTAAAACCATGCTGTTAATTTAACGTACTATATACGGCGTAACGCAACACGAATGATAAAACAGAACCTTTAGCGCCTGGTGAAATCCTCTCCTTTTTCAGTCCTTCAAAGAACTGAAGGTATTTTTCAGTAAAGCTCTCGAAGACATACAGCTAAGGAGAAGAACTCCGTTAGGAGTCAGCCTCGGTATCTTTTGTTGACCCAACACTCAGTCAGAGGCGGGAGAGACAAAGTCGGCGATATCTTTCCTCAGGCCAGCTGACACAGTGACGGGAAACAGCTGAATCTTCATCACAAAGTCCCTTTTATCAGATAAGTTAAGGACAAATGGTATGCGGCAAACCATAATAAATCATGGGCACACTATTAAATCGTTACTATAAATAAACTGCAAAACTTTACGTGCTAAAGATGGTTGAGTTTCTACAGACTCCTCAGAGCTGGGGAGAAGTACCTCTCCACAGCCACAGGTCACAGAAACATGAAGCTTTGAGGGTGGAGGGGACGAGCAGCAAAAGTCAGCACGGTCAAAAGGACAACGATTTCACGGCACCGAAACGGGACGGCTTCCCCTAACCGCACGCGCTCCAGATTGACAGGTTAAAAACCAAAACCTTCATTTAAGCAACACATCAGCATTTGAGCCCAAGCCTTCCCTGGAAATTGGCTCCCTCGCAAGGTAACATTTCCACCAGCCACAGCAAATAATAAACACTCGGCGTTCACGCAACAAGGTTCTTTAACAGAAACGTCTGCGGCAGTCCCGGAATACTTCATGTTATTTTCCTTTGCTAAGTCTCACAGTTAACGGCCGCTAACAAAGATTCCAGAAAAGACTTATTAAAAATACCTACACTTACAAAGGAAACAAAAGCAGGTGCGTTCAGCAGGTCATGCTATTTAGTTCGCGTAGAAAGCTTCCTCTGTTTACCATTCATTAACAGGCGCGACATGAAAAATGCAGGCATGCTTTTCAAAGCCGTTCAGAATTTAGTGTCTGCTTCCCACGGGAAGCTTTCCATACTGCAGCCTCGATCCCTTGACTGAACAGATAGTATTAGAGACGAATTTACTTTGTAAGCCGCCACCTGAACAGAAAAAAAGACAGGAACAAAAAATTAAAATCATTAACATCAAAATAATGCTGTGGTCAAATCGTGACCGCAGCGAAAAAGCGCTAAAGTGATCTCAGCGCTGCCCGACTCAGGCTCCAGTGGCTTACAATCAGGTAAATAGAACCTATCACCATAAACGCAGATGAGAAATGAAGTATGCCAAGTATAGATCCGGCACCCCTACATAGAACAGTTATCACCCTGAGGAATATAATAAACAGTCATTAAAAAAAAGTAACTGAAACCATCATAAAGCTGCATGACTCGATAAGGGCACGCACTAGAAAAAAGCACAACATTTACAAAAGCCTACAAAAGAAAGCGGAATGCGCGGCTATTATTTATGGACTTTAATAAATTAATACATTCTATCGTTCTCAGCAGAATAACGCCTCGTCATCTAAGAAGGTGTTTCACAACAGTCATGTGACTCACTTTTACCGCATCTGGGAAATTCCTCTAACGCAATCCGCATGCTAGCAGAGCGCACACGACGGGGCGAACAGCATATAAATACGATGCATCGCCCAGCCCAGGCATCAGCCATCCTCCGGGACAAGAGGTCACTGCTCCACAGAACCAGAGCTAAACGATCCAGTGAAAAACTCCTCCCTGATCATGAACGGCAAACTTGCGGCTGTGCTGGCCCTCTTCCTGCTTTCAGCGGCTGTGTCTCAAGGTAAGTAAATGCCTCCCAAGATCCCCACGGCTGTAGTACGAGCTAGGCATCTGCCCAGACGCTTGTCCTTGCACAGTGGTAGCTTTCTATTTGTTTGAGCAAATTAGTTTCTTTCGAGAGACTCTGAGCGACTTCTCTTCAGTCAGAAATCGACCACGTAGCCCTTGTACTGAAGAGTTACTGACATCTGGTGGGAAAAATTTTAAGCGTGCAACTTAAATTTGCTTCGTTTCTGTGTTTCACTTGAAGGGTATGCAGCTAGAGACAGGATTTTCTTCTTAATTGTTTGAATGTTTCTCTCCCTTCCCACACAAAGAACAGCTTATGATAGGATAGTATTTGTTACTTAACGATTACGCTGCCTCAAGCAAGTAATACGCGGCTGGGAGTGCAGAGCAAACAATATGAACGTGTAAGCACGGACGAGCCTCCAATTAATGAAAAAATCTGGGGCTCTGTCTTCTGTGTAGTTGCCAGTTTGTCGATCCAGATAGATACCAAAACGATGCAACTAACCGTACGGAGTGGTCAGTACAAGTAACCACCAAATACGTGGGTTTATTTCAAAAAGATGTGTTCCTTTCGTTTTAAACGTACTTGGGCATGAGCTCGCCCGAAACAAACACGCAACCGATCTTTGCAGCGGAGGATGTAGGCGGCTCGGACAAATGCAGTATTTTAGTCGAGAATGTTGTTAAAACAGAGGAGTGGTGCTTTAGGTGCGATACGGGGACGGAAAGACCACCTCTCAAACCATGATATTGCTTTTCTGCTCACAGGTATGACCCTGGCAAGGATGGGAACCGAGCTCCGGTGCCAGTGCATAGCCACTCACTCCAAGTTCATCCCTCCTAAATCCATTCAAGATGTGAAGCTGACACAGAGCGGCCCCCACTGCAAGAACGTTGAAGTCATGTAAGTAGCTCTGCAAGAGCTTCGTCACCTACACTCTGCTGCTGCTGCCGCCGCAGGGGCTTTTACGCGCCACAACAAGGGCGACAGTCAGCACGCTGACATGGCGTAGTCAGAGTCGGTTGTGCTTTTGAGAGAGGCGGTTTTAAGTAACGCACCACGTTTTCATCGTCTCCGTAACTTTACGCATTCCTGAACTGACCACTGATTATCTGTCAGAGGACAGATAATTGTGTCCCGTGGTGGTATAACACGAACGTCGAGGACTGGTCACTTTTTAATACAGGAGGTAATAACGTAGGTTAAATCCTGCATTTATTAGGCAGGCAAAACTCCCATTAAAACAGCCTGTATCAGTCTCACAGAGAAAAATAAAGTTCCCACAAGCAGATTTAGGGAAACAATGAAACTAATCCAGTCTTCAACAGCTCGGAGGAGGGACTAACATGTTGAAGTCCTTACACTGCCGAAACACCTTTCCACCACTGAAGGTTGCAATCGTTCCGTAAGAAAGCTTTACTAATGTAAACGAATGCAAAGCAAGTACCCATATATATTGAGAAAGGTTTTTGGGAACGTGTGACCGCTTTGAGAGCGGGCACACAGACTCACACAACCGGACGGTGTGAGTCTCCTCAGCTACGGAACACACGTAACAAAATGGCCAAGTCTAACCTAGAGCAGTCGGGATGAATTTATACGAACTAATCTAAAAACGCAGTATTACGTTCTGTGAGTAAAACAAATCCATGTCGTAGTTTCCTGACTTTTCTTTATTCCCTGTTTTGCAGAGCTACTCTGAAGGACGGCAGAGAGGTGTGCTTGGAGCCCACCGCCCCCTGGGTACAGCTGATCATCAAGGCAATTTTGGCCAAGTGAGTTCCATTCCCTCTCAGTTTGGGCAGCTGAGTGGTTAACCTCCCAAAAAAGCCAGTTTGTAGGATTTCTTAGTGATACTTTCCGTTTTCTCTTAATCAGATGTAAAGAACATGGAAACTTGCTGCTTAATTACAGAATTAGACTTAGCCTTCCCGACTCGGCTGCGGGGTCCTTGTTCAAGGCGATACGTCACTCCTAAACCTCTGAGTACCGCCAGCTCCGTCTGGAGGGAAAGGAACATAGAAGCGTTTGGCTCCCTGTGAAAAATGAGGCTTTACAAAAATTCGTCTTCCCCTTCCTTAGAGTAGCATACCGTAATCATTCGTTTTTTGCAGTTAATGAGTTTCTTGATGCAAGTAAATGCAGAAGCTCATGCTGCAGAATTTTCCTAGCTGGGCACCAGATCCATACGCACCGGGATTTCAGTAAATTGCCTCAAGATAGCGCGCACAGTTAGAAACGCACCACTCACCCTGAACTGTTCGTGCAATGCTAAGCAACGATAACCGTGCTTGAACCACCCCGTAAATTACCTCCTTCCCTCACCTCTTCACAGGGCTCAGCTCAATTCCGACTCGCCACTCTAAGAAACGCCAGCACAGAAAAGATCTGGGAATGGCTCCTGCTCCCCCGTTGAGAGGAACGTTCAGGAAGAGCATCATTCAGGCAGCGCACCACCTTCCGCCTCCCGCATCAGTGTTATTATTATGTTAATTATGGACCTATTTATTTATTTATTTATTTAACTGCATTTATTTAAGCAAGTCTTTCAAAATGGTCAGCGCTGTCCGCAGGACACGCTGCTCATTGACACTGAAGACACTGAATAGGAAAAGCGGTTCGCTAAAGGAAACGAAGGACCCTGGGCAGCCGCTTCAGCCAAACGCAGCTAGTGAAGTGCAATGCACTTACTTACCGCACAGCTTGTTTACAGTAAGCCTTACTATGTTGCTATTAGACCAGCAAAGTGGTAATTCCTCCTGCTCCCCTGGAGTGCACACTTGGTATGTTGTGTCAACAACAGGTACCCGAACCACGGTCAGCCTGTGGCCAGACCGTGAACTGGGATTTCTGATTTTAAAAATCCAGCTTACAGAATCTGTAAGACAGTGGCTTTGGTATTTATTTATTGTGATTTCCATGGTATTTATAAATGTATTTTACGAGTAGTTTCTATAGAAGAGAGAAAACGATGATAACTTATTTCATTTCTACTGGATTTTCCATGCCCGCTATTCGTTTCTAAAGAAATATTCACAATCCCATCGCTCTGTACGAGGACTTGGCTGTATGTCTAATTAGCTACTCGATCAGCTAACGGAAAAAACTGCATCTTACACCCACAGAATTTGCTTGTGAGAGTGTAATTATTCCTAACAACGTATTATTAAACATTTTCTACAAAAAAAAAATGTTTGTCATCTGTTATTTTACATTTTCATTTGCTTTATTCGGAAACAGTCTGCTTCACTTTAGCCACCTCCGCCTGATTGCTGGAACTGAAGTGAAAATTTTCGGTACACGGTACCATACCTCACGCTGTGATGGTAAGCTGACATTACTGAATGCACTGACAAACTCTTAGGGGAGGGTAAAATGCTGGTGGGCTGTAGGGCAAGGCTCCTTATTTAAGTACCTCGCAAACACGCCAATTGTACCCTCAGATGCCGAAACACTGCCAGCGCCCAGATCAGCCCGAGAGCTGTAAATCTCTACTACATCAAAAAGCTAATATTTGACTATCAAAACGGGAATTTGTGACCTTTACTTTGGGTACTCGAATATCGAGCATTTGCCCTTGCGTAACAACTGCTTCCTGTTCCGACCCCTGAAACGGAGAGCGCCGGGTACACAACGCGGCCCCTCTGGCAGAGAAGCACTCGTACCGCATGTGAACACCGAGGAAGGATTCCGGCGCATAACCCGGAGGCTTCATATTGTTACCACCCCACCTCCTGTCCCACGGGGGCTGCTGGAGGGCACACGCAACTGAGAATAAGTTTCCGCACGGCAACTGAGAATAAGAGAGAGAGGGCATAAGTTTAAAGCCTACTGCTATAAACTAGTGTATACCTGTTCATTTGAGGCACACGCAATTTTATTTTACTTTTACCTATGATCTAGATAGATAGTCTTAAAATAACAGAGGCATTTTTGCCAGGTACCTTTGTGATCATAAAACAGGAGAGCTGTCTTTGGCCTGCTTCTTGTCGAAGATTCTTCGCAGCAAGACTGCTGCCGCCAGTCCTCTCCTCCACCCGTATTATTTTGGCATCGGTCTGAGGCGTTCAGCCACTTGAACTCTGAACAACGATGTGCCCCGTAGCGCTCCAGTGACAAAGCCACGCAGAAACTATAGGACAAAACTGCATCCTTTGAAAACACGCAGACTATTTAGTAAGCGTCTGTGAGTGTGTGCATGTCCATGTAACATATTAGAAAGCTGACCGGGCGGTGAGTAACACTCGGGACGTTTGCACCACAACTAAAGGAAGGACCCCAAGATTTCACCCCAGCCAGCTACATGTTCTTCTCCATCTTCTTTTCCCAGTGTCACGTAAGCTTCTGCTCCCCTTGGCCACTTCATTTAGTATTAACTTGCAATCCTACAATCCTGTCGGAAGGCCGCTCCGCGTTACAGCCACCAGGTATATTCATCACCCTCCGTTTCTCCACTGCCCTCCTCGCAACTAAACATAGCGGAGGTGTTTACGTGTCCTTTCAGTCCTCAGCTATTTTCTTGGTCCCTTACTTTACCTTCCTTCCAAACCGCTTTCACTTCCTTCTCTCACCAACAATTTCAGCTGGGGGGCAAGAGGATAGTAGCAACAACCTCGTGTCGTTTCCTTATCCTCAAACTCCCCCTCCCGTGCCCGGTCGCTCTTGTATCTGCTCTTGTATCGAGAGCCTTTCCAAGCACAAACTGCAATTTGTTCCCTCCAGTTTCAACGTTACTGTTCCTGTAATACCCAAAGTATGCTTCGCTCTAATGTACAAATGCTGCAAACCATAGACAAAGTCATCGAAACAAATACTGGAAAGTCCCTGAAAAATACTTTTAACTCCTCTGTAGAAGAAGAGCGAATACAAACACTGGTTTGCTGGCCTCCACTTCTCCGTCTGGGCCGAATATCGACTGATACAAACATCCTGGGTATGCAACAGGTGACAGATGCATTATCCATGCTTTACTTGCTTTTGTTTACGGATTGCTTCCCGTTCTGCAACGACTGCATTTCTTACGTTGCTATCGCATAACATGGGAAAACCCCGGGAAAATTTCACGCAGCGCTGGCTTGATACTGCAGACTTGTTCCAACCGTTTCATTTATTCTTGTTTATAACAGGATACTATGAGCGACTCCACAGGAAATGGGTGCTTTGGAAATGATACAGACTGCCATGGATGCTTCTGGGTCAGCAAACAGGCATTTTGATTCCGTGTGCGAAAGCGAAACAAGAATTTTGCAACCTCAAAAACAAGCCTGAGATCTTTGCTGTTGAAAACCACCGTGAAAATTTATTTTTAATATTATCTGCAGAAATTATTTTTAATAATAACTATTAGTGCCAGTCAGTGCATAAATGATGACACAATTTCTGTGGACTTCTAGAGAGGAAGATACTATGCATGGAAGAATCTGGAAGGCAGGCTGAGAATCTAAGCGCAACTCAAAAATTACAGAAGGAATAAGCTGCTTTCCTTTGGTCAGATCTAGCTTAGGAAGAGTTCAAGCGCAAACGCTGTGCTATTACGGCTGTGTATCTACAGTACTTACAATGCATTTTCTTCTAACCCATCACACTTTTGGCCCGCTCAGCATCTTGTGACAACGTCTTCTACCGTTTAATCACACGCTGTAGAAGTACGCACATCTGGTCGTTGCGGCATGACGCGCTGAAAGCAACACGATTTTCTCCTATTTTCTCTTTTTTCCCTCCGTAATTCCTTTCTAAATGCTTCTTAAAACTCCCGACATCTTTCTGACTCCCATAAGACATTGTCCATAGCTCCACAAAAACATCAGGCCTGTGACACGCAGATCTATTTCCTCAGTGACGATAGGCAGTTTACAATTCCTCCTGCACCTACACAGCTAGGTCACTGCTATAACTAGGCTCACGGACACTGAGCTGCACCTGCCCTTTCACGAAACAGGCAGCGTTGTGACATCTTTCTACAACTTTCTGCAGGCAGATTTCAACCCAGCCACGCTCAGTAATTTTGATCGTTAACCAGTATCATTTATTCTAAACAATTATCGACCTCTGACAGGTCCAACCGTCTTATTCACTGAAAGTTAAAATCCACACGGAACACGATCAAATTTTTTTGAAAAAACCCCTGTACTAGCCTGACCACGTCCCACCTGCCTGTACCTCCACGGACTCAGCCGATGACTCTAGCAGATACGTGAAGTAAGACTTTTCCCTCCGAAGGGCACACTGGCAACTCCAGTATCAGTCTACCAATTCTTCCTACTCCTCACTGCAAGACAGGTGAACTGGGGAAAATTTAGTGTTTTTTTCTTTTGAAGGTAACTATTTTCATACACACACATAAAAACCAACGGAAGTAAGAGTTCATTAGACAAGCGGCTTGTTTTGAGAGCACATTTGGACCCAGTTAATCACCTCGCCTCCAAACGAGCCTTCAGATTTTGAGAAGGCAGTGGAAAGAGCAAAGTTAAGCAGCTCTTCTGACGCAGCTAATACAAAATACCCGAACGCCGAAACCAATTTTTAAGCACTGAAACAACATGCACGCTGACCTCCTGAGATTAACGATTTCCAGCTTCTCCTTGCAACTATTTTCCAGAATTATGAAAGCTCCATAGCTCATAAGAGGACCAAATGAATAAGTCCACCCTCTCAGCCTGGCTTTTTTGTTAAAGACATACATTACACGCTCCCACCGAAATAATGAGGCTGCAAAAATACTGACAATTCTTCTCTCCCCCCTCTTCTTTTGAGGTCACATTTTTCTCAAGATTGCAAGCGGGTAAGAGAATCAGAATTCAACTGTCCACGCTAAAACCGAAACGTCAATAAAATTGTAAAAGCTTGACATACTCACCATTTCTATTTAACTTCAGGGAGCTCCTCTGTAAATGTTTCTATCATCGCATTTGTTGACCTTTCTGTTATGTAAGGATATCGCAGAGATATCCAGGGGCACGGACACACATTTCTTTTTTTTCTCTGCCACCAAGTCAGGGCAATGAGTGTGACAGTTCTTGGATTCATATATGTTCTTTGTTGACAGTTTTGTTTTGCTATGAAAGCAGGATCAAGACACGAGTGTGAAAATGCTGAGAGGATCTTGAATGAACTACCAGCGTTCTCAGGATTAAGAAAGAAAAGTGCCCTCTGCCTCTGCTCACCCCTCTGCCCTCTAAACTACGCTTGCGTCTGCGACAGCCTCTTCACATCACCTCGATGGGACAAAGAAGATCAGAAGGCTGCGTTTGCTCCACAAGGCTTGCAAGCCCAGAGTTTCAGGGGGCTGACTCGAGGATGCTCCCTGTAACAGAGCTGAGGGATGCTTGGCCTTTGGCTCAAGCCTCTGACACCAAAGCTACTCTCTTATTTATTTGGTCTCACTTCTACCGTCTTATTACTACGGGATGCTCGGCAAATTCAAGGAACTGGGCGGTGCCGTCTGGGAAATAATGAATGACTTAAAAGTAACCAGAACACAGGTAGATGACAAGAAGGCACACATTAAATGAGAGAAACTGAAACTACTTTTTAAACTATTTGCAGTGCGTTCTTTCCTTCTTCACCGTTTTACGAAGTCTAAGACACATACGTGAGGCACACATAGTCCTCTAGACTATCGTCACTCTTAGAATTCTGCTAGCCTATATTCAAACTATAGCAATCGTCAGCAGTGATTACTGCTAACTTCTGATGGGACTTTAATGTCTCACTTTGTAGTGACTTTTTAAAATCCGAGTAAGAATTAACGCATACATTTCGTTAAAACAAACTTTGTCCTCTTCTACCCACTTGAAGAAAGCTCTGTTTACGGCTACCAAGCATCGGTAACACCAAAGCAGTATGAGGAGACATTCTTGCCCTGTTAGCTGAATGCTAAAGCATTCAGTGGCGCGTTTCACGAAGGGGAAGACCGGACATGCTAGTGAAAGCCCGGATCGCATGTGTTTCTTTTTACTTGATGTAGAACTTCTGCAAGGAATAAGGCTGCAGGAGAATCAGCCACTGCGTGGGGGCAAAGCACAAGCATCACGGAAACAGTTAATGCCGTGGTCAAAAGGGAAGGTTTTCTAAAAGAAGGCCAGTACCTCTTCAGCGGTACTCCGGGAAAGCACTGCCACCTGCTATTATGGCAGACAATTAATGAGCACGCACGCAACATATGAGTGCCTGACGTTCTCCCTTTGGTCAGGCTTCCACAGAAGTAAAGGATAAGCAATATATAACAAGCACAGATAAGGACCCAAGAGCAGCTCTTGAAGCATTGCCTACTGCCATCCAGTTTCGGACACGGGACAGAACTGTTGCAGTATCCCTTCCCATAAGGAGGCATCCAGGGTGAAATCCTCCTCAGTGTCGACAGCAGTTCAGATTTCAGCCTCCAGTGATGATCAGCTTGGGTCTTTCCACAAACTGAAACTGCGTAAAGTTTATGTGAATTGAAACTGGAAAAACCCCACAATTCATTAGGACAATGAGGTACCTAAACCCTTCAGTAGTTTTTGAAAGAACAGCCAAAATCCGTTTGCAAACAGAGACATATGAGATGCTTACCTTCATTCAAATCTCCCGGGCTGACAAGAAATTACTCTTGGTCAGGAAGGGAAAGCAGCTAAAACAGCGAGAGGACTCATTTCTCGGTTTGTTCAGGTACGCCACTCTTCTCTTGCAACATGCTTGAAAACAAAGAGGCCCGCTACGGTTTATTTTTCTCGTAGATGGGCTTTACGCCCAGGTCTGCAATGTCGGGTTTGAAAAAATAGTTCTGGCGTTTTGACTGAAACGACATGTTCCACAAAAAGCAAAAAGGTGAAGTCTTTAAGCATGTTACCTGTTAACATGCTGAGAATACAAAGCGGCAAGCAAGGATACGGAAATACAGCGCCCAGGAAAAGAAGCTACAGAAATCAGTAAGCGAAAATGCTGATACAATGTAAATGGATTTTTTTCCATAATCTGTGCCTATCTTATGTCTGGTTACATTTCTGTCCTCAGCAAGGCTTCTGGTGCAAACGCGGAGTGCACTGCAGTCCAGGGTGACATGCCACTCACAGGAAAATTTTATATTTTGCAACATTTAGGAATTTTTTTATGACATAACCAACCACTGAACATGAAACACAAATTCTGAGGGTGTGATATATAAAGAGGATGAATTACGCTCCCAGATGTCCATAATGCTCTGGAACGAGCAACACCTGCATAGATTGAAATCTCTTACCTAATCACGCATGGCGTTGCTGCTGCTGCCCTGGCTCTTCCTGATATCGGGAGCTGTGTCTGAAAGGGAGGAATTTTTCCAGGCCTTATGACTAAAACTAGACTAGTTTTCGGAAAACACCCAGTGGCCTACCTCTTAAACCCCATGTGTTTGTACACAGAGGCAGTGACAAAAAAAAACGACAAATGATTTTCGGTTTCAACAGCCTACACTCACTGAGAAAGCTCCCTACGCTGCTCAGCACTTACTCAAACTCCTTTAAAGAAACACTCCACCCACGCTGGAAAATTATTTGTGCCCTATTTGTGTCCGATAGTACCTGCTTAATGATGCATTCTCAGGTACCAAAATATTTAAGGGTTCTTATCCAGTCAAATAGAGCTATTATTAAGCGGCAAGAAATCCGACAAAGTACGACGCATGTAATAGCATTTGGTGAAAATTTCTGGAGTCGCTCAAAAATGAGCAAAATTAATTGCTGTGCTGTTAATCCAATTTCAGCCCAAGCACTATGGGCATGTCTGCAGCGGCACAAACAACAAAAAGCCTGCAACACCAATTCACAGGTCCTGCTGCTAACAAACTGTTGTTCTAGTGCTTAAGAGCTATTAATTCTGTCGTTGACAAACAACTGTTTCCATCTATAAAGAAATGCAAGAAGTCATTTCAGACCAACGTTTCAGCCTTGCTGATGGGAATCTGAAGCCCAGCAAGGTTCTTCAGCGGAAAGGCAGTGATGGCTTTTAAGCATATAGGCTTGGTTTCTAGAACAATGATGTGACTCACTGACTCAATCTGCTTCCTTTTACCGTATCAACAATCAGATATGACTGGTACGATGTGTACTTTGTGACACTGCAATCAAACACATCCTCCGAGCCGCAGTGTTGGAAATCCTGCGTTTTCTACTTCGAAGAAAGGCTGTAAATTGAATGGCCACATTCCAACTGTTTCCGAATGCCAAGTATTTGATCTGAGTGAGAAAACATGTTTGCCTACACAAACTCTTTCCTGCTTTGCATTAATCTTTAAGGTCTCTGACAGCTTAAGATAACAGGTATTCTTCAGTTCCGCTAAGTCACCACGAATCGGAAATTGCTATAACGCCATCGAATTCCAGTGCAGTTGCCCCCGATGTTAAAGATGCAGATACATATTCAGGTGAACTTTTTCCCCAGTGCTTAAAGGGCGACGGAACTTAATCGAGGCGCATCCTTAATTCCAACCGATTTGAATCCCCGCACTGTAGGCGGTTTCCGATAGCCACGCAAACCAGCCTGCAAACAATACGAGATCCACAAGGTAGGCCACAAGATACAATGTTCCTCACGTGCTCAAAAAAGCAGAAAAGCTGCTTTGCCCCTGCTACGTTAGGAGGTCATCTACCTTTTCTTCACCACTCTCACACGTGCATTCAAGATCACAGAGGCTTGCTTGGATAAGAAGGGCAGTGTCAGCAAACACTCTAACCTCTTCTGTTCAACTAACCTCCTCTTTCTGGCCAGCCTCAGTTCCTCTGCGTGGTGTAGTGCCCGTGCAGCTCCACACCAGGGCATTTTTTTCTGAGCGAGATTTAAAAATAATTTTTACATCACTGCTGCCTTCAGCAGAAGCTGCCATCCCCCTTCTTCTCCTGCCTCACCTCCACATTTCCTCATTTCTTTCAACCCTTCAGCAGCCTAACACGCGGGCACAAATGTTTGTGCAGCTGCACGGGGCGTCACAACTAAGAACGGATAACTGCATAAGAGTTAGCTACTTTCTCTTGACTCGTTCGTTCTGTGAACACCTGTGCTGCTGTAACCAACGAGAGGGAATCCAGGCTGGGAGCGAACATCTGTAGTGGGATGAGGACCATTCAAAGCAATACAATGACCACTGCTGCCAACTGTTAAACAGTGGCCTAGGATGGTAGCGCTCTGGTTTCATCACATAACGGCAACACACTAGTTTGTCCACACTTAGAAGCAGAGTGAAGTAAGAACAGGGTTTGTGCTATAGCATTTAACTGCAGCATTAAGAGCTTGAGTCTGGGGCATGACGATGCCCTGTGACGACGTGAACTAGCGCCAGTCAATGCACCGGCTTGACGCAATCCTTGTACCTTTGCATTTTGCTTTGTTTTATTTCCACTCCTGACAGCCATATATATTGACAGGCTCTGGACGCCTTACAGGGCACCCTGTACGTTCCTATGAGAGCAAAGACTTTCAGCCCCGTAGCACCCTACAGTAACTGGCTTTGAAAGTAACAGAAATATAAATTCTACCACGGTGCATGCTTCTTTCCTGTGCGACAGCAAATAAAAGGTTTAGAAATAGCAGGTATTGGAACCCTACCCCATTTCTGGGGAAACCGTACGAACAGAGCCATTTATTTGCTCCAGGAAACGGAGACATTACTCAGTAAGCACCCTAACCGTAATGAGCAGAGCTTGTATAGTCAATGCAGTCAACCGCACTGTTCCATCCAATTCGAACCTGTGCTATGGGGCATTTGGCATATTGCACGTAAGCCGATGGCAGATGTTTCCACAGTGAACGTGGTGGTTTCGGTTCTGAAAAGCACCCTCCCTTCCTCCTGCTTTGAATCCCAGAAGTATTCAGGAGACAGTGTGCAAGCCCTGTTCCATCCAAGTGCCACGTGTCCTGCCCTTCGCAGATGCACGGAGCTGAAAAGGAACAAGACGCTCCTTAACAGTTCGATTTTTCTTTCCCTCCCTGTCCCCCCCCCCCCCCC
>VZSC01011576.1:233218-245806 GCA_013398225.1 Steatornis caripensis | reverse complement strand
CCCCCCCCCCCCCCCCCCCCCCCCTTTATATTTCAGCACTATTACTGCATCAGGTATCTGGAAGTGTTTTTTAAAGCTTTGCTCAGAGTTCGCAGGTTCTGCAAGGACAGAGTAACAAGCGGTTCCTAGGTGGTCATGAGATGCTGGTGCATCTGAGTCATTTTCATATTCCCCAGGGGCACTTTCCTTTCTCCGAGCAGCGCTACGTTATTGCAAAGATTACAAAAGCCAAAGGGCGTTGCTGCCTCCGTCAGCACCATCGCCTCCTCGAGGTTCCTAATTTGTACTCTCTCTCATCCTGCTTAGCATCACTGCTGCTTCACTGCAGAGAAGCTGTGTCACGTACAACTCCAGCGCAGCTACTCCATTACCTGTTGGCAGTACGCAGACAAAAGCTTGTGTCCAAGGATACCCGGAGATGTTTGCGTAATATGTGTGCTACAGTTAATGACTTTTCGCTTTCCTGTTGCCTAGGCTGAGACGTAACTGAAAAAGTGAAAACTCCAGACAGGCAGTACTGCGTGCTCACCTCTGGTCTGTCCGCACACTGCTCCAAAACACAATGGAAACACCTCCCTGGGCTTTCCCCAGGTACGTGCCTATCCCAGGGATAGGCATTTCTGAGTGACCAGCCTGATAATCAGCAGCTTCTTTTCACGGCAGCCATTTCCCCTTCATCTCTCGTTTCACACCGTCTCACCAACCCTTGTTGAGGACAGATATCAAGGGGCAGCTCTGCTTCTTCTGAGCTCTCTTGCGTTGTGTTATACACCCTCACAGGAAATAGGGCAACTCTGTCCAAAGCCTATGAAGACATCTAGCCCCCCTGCGTAGACAGCAAGTAGATATCCAAGTACCTTGGATGATCTGTGTCCCTGGAATACTTATTTTCAAACACTGAAACTTGCTTTATGAGCAAGACTTGCCTGATTTATTTAATCCACAGACACCTTCCATGCAGAACTAGCCTCCAGGTATGTACTCACCTACCCGAAACAAGTGCGTTCTGGGATGTTTCCATCCTTAATGCTTCTTAAGACAGGGACTGGATTCCTTTCTGTACCTGCTGCGTCAATGGCTCTCACAACTGCTGTGGTTAGCCCTGCAAATGCCAGAGAAACAACACATGAGAAGTGACTCCCGAAAAACTTCACATAATCTGCAAAGAGCTCTAGATGAGCGTGAGGGTTTCTTCGGCACACACGGCTTTACATCACTAGTTGCCTCACACTGTACAGGCTTGTGATATCAACATAAAAGCTGGTTTGAAGAGAGAACAAAGGGGAACGTTTGGGTGTCGATGCACCAGGAGGAACTACAAGAATAGCATGTATGGATGGCATCAAGATCCCAGCACACCTTCACACGGCTTCTGAGATACTGATTCAGACGACAAATGACAGTGAGTAAATACAGTACACATAGCATCATGGGTTAAGGTTAAAGCATTCCGAAACTAATACGTATAACCACTATCCAGGTAAGCCAGACTGGATAATACCCATTCCCAGCAGCTCCATCTAAAACCATGGTTTTGAGAGCACTCCCCAATTCCTGGACCTGTATATTTATACAGATATAGATACAGGTATAGATATAGATATAGATATAGATATAGATATAGATACAGGTATAGATATAGATATAGATATAGATATAGATATAGATATATAGATATTTATATACACTCCCTGTCAGGACAACACCTGGATTTCCATCATCCCCTGCCGTATTCTGGTCTCCACGTAAAAGAAACCTGGACATGCACGGAACAGGATCAGGCACCAGGCTGGAAAACATCTCTTTCCCTTGTCTAGAAAGACAAGGTGGCAGACCGAAATGAAGCAGGACATAAACAAATACACGCGTTCAGCCATGAAAAGCACTGAGAATATGCTCCTCAAAAAGCATGAGGGACACTCTGGACTAATTGCTGTCTGGAAAAAATCACGGACACGAATATTTGCTACTAGCATCCAGGCAAAAATAACTTTGTGCTTTCTTTGTAAGCAGAGGCAATTTCACCGAAGTAATATCTGACTTTAACGCAACTTTCTCCTGTTTCCAAAATTTACCTCCCTGAATGGTGAATTTAGGTCTGCCACTTGGCACAAAAACTGGTGACGTTATATGCAGGTCTCAGTAGGTTAACTATAGGTTCTAGAACGAACCATGAAGGGAAATTGGTCTTTCGGGGGTGGGGAGGGAATACAAATAAGAACTTGTTCGCTTGGCCATGGAAAACAGAAGCCTGAGCACATGGACTCGGCGTCTGTGGAAGAGGACAACTGGGCACCTCAAAATAAGGCCTCAAATCTGGGACCTTGTGAAAATCCTGCTTTTAGATCTGAGCGCTAGAAAGCTCTCACATCTGGCCCATCTACCTGATAAACCTCCCTCCCAAACATTAAAGCAATTTTATAAGTAACCACGTAACTTTAGATCTCCAGAAGGAAGGCATTTTGAGAACAGAAATAAACTTTTAAAACACGGATCTTTTGTTTTTCTGAGGTCCTATGGGGTGTGAAAAGATTACAAGTGAAACATACCTGGCAGCATTGCTAGAGATCAAATAGGATCCAAGGAAACACAGATTCTGTCTACTTATTTAAAAATGGAATATTTGAGATCACCAAAGATCTCATGAACGCAGTTATGTTTTGCATCCGGAAGAGAGAAGACAAGCCAAATGTCTTCAGTACTCCGCAACATACCAGAGAGCTTTTAGTCCACGTCGAGTATCGTCTGCATCTAATTTTTATCTACTGAGACAGTACCATCTAAAACACGCGTTCATCAAGTTAGTTAGAAACTGCAAGTAGCTGCAGTTGTCCCTGTCCCTCTGAAATACTGTGAGCCACATATGATTTATTTTAACTTGCCTTCGGGACTCTGCTCCAGACGCCACGCTGCTGACCGCGTGGCAGCATGCTTGTTTGTGTGCATCCGTTATTTGTTTAAGTAGCAGCGACACTTTTCCAACTGCGAACTCAGCTGTTCACAAATAAGAGCAAAGCTGAACTTCTCCTAGCAAGCCAGAGTTCACTGAAAGCTGACAGTATCTTAGGGATATAAATTTGGGGGAATACATCTGTTTGCTTCAGGCTTCACAGGTGCCTCACGATCTACCCGGTAGGCAGCAAGAGAAATTGTGAAGATTTTGCAGCTAAGAAGTTAAAAGTTTCTGGGCCATCCCTCCCACTGGAACCGACTAAGTAGGGAAGCTGACCGCTTCTTGCTCTTACTTCTGGAGAGGCAGGCAGCTTTGATTTTCCGTATGTTAAGGGAACTTTTATTAGCACGTGCCCAAGACATGAAATCTGGAGAGCATTTCGTATTTGGAAGTTAATCCTCAAAGTCCCCCTGTGACATCCGGGAAGAGGCAGAATCTGACTTTCAAGTAAAATATGGGTGGAGCAGAGAAAGAATAAACAAAACTGACAGGAGACGTAGGAAAGAGCCCTCACTAGCATTTAGTTACCCTTCTCGGAATAACTATGCGAGAGGCCGCGTAGTACAAATATTTGGTATTTTCAAACTCGGTGCACAACGAAAAACGAACTGCACAACTGATGAGAGGCCAACCTGTCGAATACATGACAATGCGCCACTGCAGGTTAAACAACACCGTAGCTTACCACTCCACCCTTTGCACTGAACGCTCTGCTGACGATTCTCTTCCAATCCCTCTGCATCCCAACAGCTTTGCTAGTACCGATTCCTTGACGCAATGCGGGAAGCCTCTCAGGAACTCGCTGCCCAAACGCAGGGCACTGGAAAACAGATGTTTGGTTGGAGACATTCGGGGGGTTTGGTTTGGTTTAATTGTTTTTCCCCACTGGCAGGAAACTCATGCCTATTAAAGAAAATGCACGGACAAGAGGCAGCGGCATGTGGGGACGGCAAGGCGTTGTTCATCCTCCCTCAGAGGCAAACTGATTGGAATTCAACAGTCACATCTCCAGCTCAGGGTGGGAAACGCTAATACCTCCAGACTCTGCAGGTCTCAAGATGCAGCTACGTAGGTAAGCGGGTGATTACGGTCTCACATTTTGTAATCCAAATATAGGACACAGGAACACAGAAACACTCAGGAAATACCTCAAAGAACTCTTCTGTGGTTTAGATTAAGGTCAGAGCATCACGACAAAAAAAGAAGAAAAGTTGTTTTAAGCCCATACAATCGTCCCGTGACTCAGCAAGAGTCTTGCCGGCGTTGCGAAGCTGCGCAACGGGACAATGCGCCGTGACCCAGCCGGGAGAGGCTGCCGTAGCCCCGCAGACTGAGCCCAGCTTTTTGGACAACAGCCACGGCAGCCGGCTCACGGCTCGGCTTTGCGCGAACACTTCCTGCCTGGCTGGACATCAGCGGGAGAAACGGAGCATGTGTGGAAACCAGGCAGGGATACCAGGCGGGCAAGTACACGAGAACCTGCCAACAAAAGAGCCCGGCGCAGGTGGAATTCGTGCAGTAGAAAAAAACACTGAGACAGGGCTTTTGCCAGACGCTGGACAAAAGGAATTTGAAATAGGGAAACTGTATCTGGCACTTGGCTCCTTAAGAAGGGAATGCTTTGTCCTTTATAATAAATACATGGGCTTACATGTAAAATAGCTAATTTCATCAACAAATCCGCTCTTCTGACTGAACAAGCACTCTGAACGCCCAAATGTGGTTAATCACCAATAACGAGAAAGGGTGACACTGGTGTGAGAAGCAGATTCAGTTTGCAAAGAAGATACACTGACAGCTAGCATTGCTGGCGGAACAAAATGAAGTAAGTGAAGGAGCTGGTGGGGGTGGGTGAGCGTGGAGGGGGGCTGGAAGAAAACGGACGAAAGAAATGAAAATCAAAAGAAAAGTGACTCCACAAAATCCAAGAGACGAAGAAGGTTCAATAGAAGCTATGATGTTCTACAACAGGGGCTGGAAGTCCTCCAAAGAAAACTGCAAGATGCGTGCGGTTAGAGGCGAAAACTTTTTTTGTAACGGCAAACATTAAACTTCTGCTGCGAGAGAAAGGCTAGCTGCAGACTTGCCAGTTCCAAATGGAGGAGAAATTAAGGAGGAGACGGCAAATTGATCTTCCCCTCAAAACCGCGGGGGACAGTAGATTTTCACATAGTCTAGAAATCACCAGATCTAAATCGCTGGTCAGAGACACTACAATTTTCTTTTTTTTAAAAAAAGGTACTTTGCCCCAGAAGAACAATCAATGAGAAGGGGATTTCCACTAGAAGAAGAAATCTGAAGCTATACAGGAGTCGCCAAGTCTCCGTAGAGGTCCAGAGATGCAGTTTGATAGTTTTCTTATCCTCTTATGCAAGACTTATTTTGAAATTGCTTTTATTGCAAAACTACAATACTGGCTGAGTCAAAAAGGAAAGTGGTCAACAGGACATTTACTCAGCAGTTTTAGTGCCAAAAAGAGCTCCTGACGTGAATCGCACATGTTTCCAAACTTCCATCATCACATCAGATGCAGATGCTAATGCCTACAGTTAGGAACTGTACTGACTGCACAACCTAAAGCCCAAGTCTGAGCTTTCCTCCACAAAATAATGTCACCCAGCAGAAGTTGTTAACCTTTTTGTTACTTTTTGCATAGAAAAAAATCATTCATGGTCAGGATAAATCAGACCTCCTTGCACGAACATCCTGGGACGACCTCCCAACAAGTTACAAACTGCAATGCTATGATCTCAGAATTATTCACAAATCCAAGCACAATCATGACAGCACCAGTACCCTGCCGAACCAGCACTGCTGTGCTAACTGCTTCACAAAATGGTCTGGCATCGACCCTCCAACAAGTTATGTTGCTGGGACAGCAGCAGATGGCCCTGTAAAGTAATTATTCATCAGGCCTGGAGATCCAGGTGGCTAAACAAGCACCAAGAGTATTTGAGCAAGTTAAGGGATTGTAGTTTCATAAAACACATCCCATATTTGCATGTCAACACATCGAGCGGCTGCTGGAAAAGCTCAACAGATCTTGGGGAGAGTGAAGCAGCTGCCTCTGCAGAACGAAGCAGGTGCAGCAACCGGCATATGCCATCGCTTTTAAGAATTTACTGGACATGAGTCAGTAAGACTGTAAACCATGCCGCGGGACACCTTGTGTTTGGGCTTCTTTACCCGGCACCGCAACATAACCATACCATCGTAAAATGGGTGCAAATAAAATCTGAATACGTCCTCTATACTTTTACTTCCTTCTTCCTGCCAAATCAGAACAAACGCTTACTACACTTGCAAGCAGAACACCAGAGCCAAAACTTAATTTGCACCTCGCCGTGCCACAGGCTGTCTGGGGGAAGTTCTAGATAGCATAGCGTAACTGCAAGCAGAGGGCATGCTTAAAGTCAAGCACAATCCACTATGTGAACACATAGGCTCTATTCTCTTTCATTAAAACGACCTGAACCATAGCCTGTACTTCCCCCAGAACTTCTGGACCGTCAGTGTCCACAGTCTTTCCTTAAGTACTAACTCGTATTTAACGTAGCTCAGTTGCTCCTACTGAAAAGTAAGAGTCATCCATGCAGGTGTCAGATCTTTGTGTGAAAGGCACTTAGTCACCCAACATGAGTAAGGAAGAGCGAGCGACTTGTCAAGAAATCTGATGCTCTGAAAGCTTTATGTTCGAATTATCAATAACCGATAAACAAACGCCCAGCAATCCAGGCTGGTTCATGGCTGACTGAGCCAGACACTGCCAGCAGCAGTCCAGTAATGAAGCCAACGAAAACACTTCTGCTGACTCACTGAATTCCTGTTGTCAAAATTCCATCAACCCCTCACTTTCTGCTAATTCCTTGTCCAGAAAGTCAAGACACGTGGAGTCCCTGTGTCCTCGGACTCCTGTTGTGAGAGGCAGAGCGCACGAGGCTGCCCTGACTCCTGCTTCTCTCTCGCTCCCCTCTGGGCTTTCTCTGTGCGGCACTTCACCTCTGACATCATTCTACAAAAGAAGACAAGCAATTTGGGTAAGCACTGCTCACCGTGAGCCCAGTTTTAATAAAAAGAGAGCCAAAGAAAACAGGCATTGTAGCTGGTTCGTATTGAACACTGCAGCTTCGTCCATTCCTAGTTAAGATCAACATAAAAAAATAAAGTGTTTTTTACGTACACAAATCTTTCACCGAAGTCAGCAGGAGACTAGGTTAAGAAACATGGGAAAGAGTGTAAATCTATCTGCACACCCTTGACCTGTTGGCAGCCCAAATGCTACAGAATAATTTCCTTGTCGAAATTTCTCATACTACTATTCCCACTTGAAGGAATGGATGAAGGAGAGCATGCAAATGTCTTCTGATACTAAAATGACTACTAAAAGAAACAGAGTAAGAAGCAAAGGGGTGATGCTGGATCAGTGAGGTCTAGGAGAGGGAGTTCTCAGTGAGAAGTACCGAGTACAGTTTGTTTCAAATGATGTCTAAATACAAGCCAAGGCCGTCCAGACAGAAAGCGGGCTGATAGAACAGCGCCGCACTAGAAAAATGAGGATTCAAACAAACTGAAAAAGTTCACTAGAAAGCAATGATTCTGTCAAATTCAAGCATATATTCAAACGCTAATGGCAAACCGTTTACCTAAATTAAACTACTCTGATCTCCCAGCAAAGCAGTATTTAGAGATAAGTGAAATGATTCTTTTCAGTCAATTTCGTTTCCAGGTCAATTTATTGTTATGTAAATTTTGACTACTTAGAAGAAAACCAAAGGTAAAAATGCTGAATTTCAAGCAAATCAGAAGTTGCTTTTTTGAGTAGCCTATTTTCTCAAGAATCCCTCTAGCTTGCTTGCTCCTCTGCCCTCTCCGTGTACTCCTGACACCGGCACTCACCAGCAATTTTTAGAAAGAAAAAATGGTGTGCTCACATCTGTCAGCGTAACTTTTAGCATGGCCTCCTCGCACATTCCTGCACCCTGTGTGTACTGAGGCAATCAGAAGTAAAGCAAACCAAAAATTTAAAAAAGGAGAAATAAAAGAGAGATAAATACAAGACGATGGGGAAGATAACTATTGAGAGTAACCTCAGCGGTGATCACATTTATCAACAATGTTATCCACGATTTTCCCTCCAAACACCTCCTTCTCTAAACACCTCGGTTTAACGAGCTGAAACGAATACTTGTCCCTCTCGCTGTTTCGTGCGCTGTTTTGGATAATTCACAGAGAATTAAGCAAAATTATCGATGTTATTTCTTCCTTCCTTTCAACCAAACAGCAGGCATGTTTTGTGACCAGGAACAATGTAATCGATTTTACTACGGAGTCCAAATATGCTGAAGAATGAACCTGCACGTAGCCCTCAGAGCGCTTTAAGAAAGTATGCCCCGAGACGGCAGCTTTATTCTCTGCTAGGGCGTAAATCAAGCATGACTTCTTCATTTTTCCTTCATTGCAACACAATCAATGAAAGTAACACAGAGGATTAAAGCGTGAGTGTCGTAAGAGAAGACTTCAAAGATCCTGCGATGATTCCAGCGAGCGTTCCCATTTTCATGTACTCACCACTGTCGTGTCACTGCTTTCTCAACCGATGTCATCACTTCAACCAGAAGACCACAACCACCCAAAGCGCACCCTCAAAACTTACTCAGCTCCACTGATCCAGAAAACTTAGCTGGATTGAAACTGGCTTAACCCAGGTTTGGGGGGCTTTTCCGTTGATTTGGGGTTTTGGGTTGGGTTTTTTTATTGGGTGAATAGTTCATTTTTTTTAAGAGACTCGTATTTGCTTTACGTCCGACTATTTGCAGATGTAACAAATTTTTACGTCTTTATTTTGAAACAGCTCATTTCCTAGTCGAGGGAGATCTTTGCTATCAAGCTTAAAGTTGAAGGATGGTAGGACTTTGTTTTCACAGCTTCTTCGAGGAGTCCCCTTGGGCATCAAGAACTTCAACTTAGCTAACAATGCCCTGAAATGAAACATGCGTTTCACTGCTCATTAGCTGCTCAGCTTGAACCAAAAATACTGGTTTATGTTTTCAAAGTGTAATAAGTCTTTTGATCACGCTCCCTGGGGAGCACCAGGTTTTTCCACCCACCACTGCAAAATATTACCACCTAGAAATTATCAGCACACTGGCAGCATATCGCTGGCTCGGCATACTTTCTCCCTTGCTTGGATAATGCCACTGGAACAACCATCGACTGTTATAGGATGTGCCGTATCGTGCCTGTACAAGGCACCGGCAAAGTCTAAGTCCTGCTGCCTCATGTCAGAGCCAGATACGCAAGCAGCAGCAGCAGCAGCAGCCAGCTGCATGTTCAGTATACTTACACCTGAACTAACGTGCAAACCACAGAACCAAGATCTGCCTCAGCAATCAGAAAACCTGCCTGCTTCTGGCAGACAAGCAGGACCTGACAGCCCACAGCAAGAGATCTACTCCACCTTCCGAATAAAGAGTAGCTCCTGATGTTTTCACAGATCCAAGGGCAAAACAAGTGCAGGAAGCTCCTAAGATGCACAGCCTCTTCAGCTGCTTGCAAGGCCAACAGGAGCTCTTCATGCCTTTCAGGAGCCGCGATGACCTCAAAGGCTTATCAACTGGACAGCTACGTGGGGGTGGAAGGAGTCACTCGATTGTAATCTTGATCCAGGATCATGCCGGCAGCTAAAAAGCCTGGGAGGACTTCCCCCTCGGTGCCGGTAAGAACAAATTGCTTGAACGATTTGCTCCCATCCTGAAAATGAAACCCCTCTCGCCCTTATGTGTTCGGTACAAAATGCCAGCACCGGCCAGCCAATTTACGCGCTTTTTGCAACTGTTGTATGTCCAGGAGTCACACAAAGTAAGGTCACGGTGTGGCAGCAACTACAATCCCATTAGCTACCTCAGAAAAGGTAAGCTGGCACTTAAAACTGAAAAACAGAGAAATTGTTACCGAACGAACCGATGTCAAAGCCAACCCTTTGTATCTGCGAAGGTAATGCTCGAGTAATACAACCACATTCCTTTGCAGCTATTAACAGTGTGTTTGTTCATGCTCTTATTGTCACCAGTGAGCACAGGTAAAAGAGAACCTCTTGACTCTGTTGAGGGGAAAAAGACAGACCTAAGGACTCCAGAATGTTCAAGTCAGGTGAAGATCCAGGAAGACGGGTAAGAAAATACCGACCGTCATTGCTACAGATAATCACTTTAAATGCAAACACTAACATTATTAAGGAAACGAGGGTGAAAAAGTTGACCCGAGACTTTTATCTGGGACATATGCTCCATAGTCATTGCTGGGCAGTTCGGAAAGTCCTCGCTTGTTGAAATGAAAGAGACCTTGTCTCTTGTTTAATTGTCTTTTAGCTTTTCTGGGCCTGCCGCCAGTGAATGCACGCTCTCACTACAAATGCCAAGCCAAATACCTGCTGTGGAAAGGCACGAGGCCAAAGTATGCAACAAAGCAACGGAATCACTTCCTGCATTCAACAGATTAACAACTGGATAACAGTGAAGAAGAATAAGTCACACGGCCAATAATAGTCTGCACGCATTTCCTTAGGGCCTCCCTAAGCTTTCTATGCTCCAGTAACCCTGAGGGCCACGCTAAGGACACTGAGGGATTTCCGGGTATCTTCACGCGGCAGCTCCTACCAAAGAACCTAAGCAAGCCGTGTAACTCGAGTGGTACCTTCAACGAGGCAAATACAAACACTTTGCTGAGTTCTGTCATACCTATACTGACACCATCACTGACGGTAACTAATTTAAACTTAACTCGAGCACATCTGTACAGCCTGCAGCCGATGCGTGATGGACTTATGTATGATGAAACGGGTACGGCAGCAGGCAGGGAAGAAGCCAGGTTTCTAAATTCTGGCTGACGTGATGCTATCTGCTCCTTGTCTGAAAGTCCTTACTTTCAAAAGGAAACGTGCCAAAGGCGGTGAGGGGAGCTGGAGGAACGGGTAGAATTCGGGAGAGCTCATCTACAGCTCAGCCTTGTTGCTGCTGTCAGCTGGACTGACGAGAGCCTGCTCACATTCCCACGGCAGGTAGCTGGAATGATCTGGAAGTCTGCAAGTACAAAGCCTTGCTCAGGCAGACGGTCTTGCCTTCTGAAATACTCCCAGAGATACCCATTTCCCTTGCGCCAGGCCTGTTTGCGTGAGCACTGGCTCACAGAATCAGAAGATGCCTACTGCATCTCAGCATGTTCACGACCTCTCTGACTACTGCTCATCTCAGCACACGCCTCTGCGGGAGAGCTGACCGCTGAGTTAAACACGTCGCTGCTCCGCATCCAAAACAGCCTCACGCTTCAGACCCCGGGAGACTTCTTCTGGAATTTCCTCAGCAGTAACCGCTGTGGAATGAGTCTGACAGTTCAGATACTGTGGACAGTCATACAAGCACAAAACCGAGCGCTGTCACGTAAACTGTCCTGACTCTTGTCTACTAAGAACACGTAATCTGACTGGGTATGAGTGACAATTTCTTACTCAACAGATCCGCTCTCCACATTTGTTCAGAGGTGGATCTGCTAATGATAGCTTCAATGACCTGCACCGGACTATCTGTGCATCAACCTAACTGTTTACCGCCTCGGTTTGCTGCAGTTGGGCAAACCCTTCTTCCTAGCAATAGAGCGTAAGCCTCAGTTTTGCTGTTCAGCTTGTGAGGGCTGTATTTAGGAGAAAACTAGTTACGGACACTCGGAGGACTGGGAAGGCGGAATAGGGCACCTGATTCACAAAGGTTAAGGTCACTCAAGCGCGCGTTTCTATCAACACAGTAATGCATACATGCAAATAAAATCTGCGTTCATTAGCGCTGTCCTCCAAAGAACACGGCACTTTCTTGGGGCAGTCATACCGGGAACTCACAGTACAACGCTCGTGGTGCTGCAGCCTGGAGGGAATGGTGGCTCCATCCCTATGACCCCGAGGGATCTCAAGGGACTGGCCCACTGGCAAGGTGGAAAGTGCACAGCTTAGGATGCAGCTTTTCCCTCAACGGCAGTGCTGGGCTGGCGCTCTCTCTCCCTCCATGCAACACGGACTCTCCACAAACTTGTACTAACTTTGCTGATAGTCCTTGATAGCCCTTCGTCAAATCTTTCTGAAGCTGGCCAAATAACGCAAACTTTACTGGAGGGGTGAAACTGGGGAGGGCGGTGGGGGAATGTCAGAGCAGGACAGAGAGACGTCACGATCATGTAATTTCCTTTTAAGACCACGCTACGAGCCAACAGCTCCCAACGATGTCATTACCAAACTGCAACTGGAAAGGGGTGCAAATTAGTCATTAGATATTTCCTGATTGCATGGGGCAATCGCCACTTGCTTATGACATACAATCTTCCCGCACGGCTGATCTCCCGAGAGACTAGGTCAGCAGCCATATGAGCTATCCGATCCGGAGAACGAGGAAGCTCGGGAATGAGAGTCGCTGTGTACTACTGGGTCGCCACCCAATTAGGCTCTCGCTAGGACTGCTTCATATGCTGCATCTTACCTGTTTTGAGTTCTGACTTGGTTTCGTTTTCAGACAGCAAATTTTCTAATGGGATTACCGTACTGCAATCCTTGTAATTTCAAAAATCACCTTATTTTGCTGCCCATTTGGCATCCC
>VZSC01011576.1:212699-231004 GCA_013398225.1 Steatornis caripensis | reverse complement strand
GGGCCCGCACTGCGCCGTGCCCGAGGTCATGTAAGTGCCCGGCCCCGGCCCCGGCCCCGGCCCCGGCCCCGGCCCCGGCCCGGCCTCACCCCCGCCGCCCTCGCCCCGCAGAGCCACCACGAAGCGCGGACAGACGGTCTGCCTGAGCCCCTCCGCACCCTGGGTCAAGATCATCGTCTCCAAGATCCTCAGCAGGTACCTGCGCGGCGGCCCCGGCCCCGGCCCCGGCGCACGCACGCAATCCCCGCGGGTGAAGCGAGGGGAAGCCGCTTTCACGTGGCCCGTACCCCGCTTCCAGGCGAGCCGCTGGCTCGCAGGTGAGGGCAGGCAGTGCTCATCTCTGCCTTCTCGGCTTCTCGCCTTCAGCTCGACACAGAAAAACTGACGCGCCGCACGGGAGATGACACCGAGCCCCAGGCTTCGGGAGCTTCCTTCGCTTGGTGTGCGCTGCGTTTGAGCTCCACAACTCTACTGAGGGCTTCATTTAATGTAATGCTGTCTGATTAGATTTATTTCAGTATCGCAAGCACTATGTGAGGTGTGTCTTTAACTCGGACGTTGTCTGAAAAGCACGATTCTAAGCGCTGTACTAATTTACTGCCTTTAAAACCTTGCTTTTGGGGTGTTGTGCAGGAGAAAAGGTACAGGGAACATCCTGGGTTCTTTCAGAGGAAAAAAATTGCCTGGGTTTCAGCATCAGCAAGCCACCGGTGAGGCTTCAGCATCGGCGTGAAGGGTATTTCCATGCTACACGCCTTTGTGAGGACTTGAGTAACACGCGTAGAAACGTTTATTCTACGCAGCGGCTCCGAGTAGAGAAGGGAACTGCTGCCTCCCAAAACACATCTTTGTTTTCTTTTGCACATCCTATGGCTTTGTGCCTGGAAAAAAACTTCCCCGGTGCTGTGGGAAAGCCGTGCAGCCTGCTGTGCCAGAGCCAGAGGTTAACTCAGCAACACAAGTTCACCAGCAGCTTCTGGTGCCCTTCTCCGTCCAGAACTCCTGGTAATCGCAGCACTGCTTACCTCGCGCGCCTGCATTTTGAGGGACCTGGTGGGTTTTACTCCTTGCAACCTCAGACATGTGATGTCTTTTTTTGTATGGCATAATGTCATAATTTATATAAAGTTATATGTAAGCGAACATGCTGCTGTGTTGATGGATGTTTATTTATTCTAGTCCGAATTCCTTTTGGAATTGTGCATGTGCAGTTTCCTCTGCTCTTCCTATTTCTGTCCAGCAGAAAATTAAAAAGCAGGAGGATCTAAACGAGTTTCAAATAGTCGTGTCTAATCGTCCTCATGGTAGGACCACATGACTTCTATTCGTCTACTCTTTTTCCAAAACGTTGAAGAAACCCTCGTAGTGGTATGTGCGTAGTCATTGTGTAGAGGTATCATCATACATGCAGAGTAACTCTGATAAGTTCCTGTAAGTCACATGGAACATTTTTTCTAATGTTTTTATTAGCACATATGTTTCCCAATTAAGAATTTTCCCCTTGTTATTTACAGAGCTTTTCCTTTTCAAAAAATAAATATTTAGATGCACTTGCCTGGTGTCTGTTTCTGTGTGTTAACATAAACGATCTTGCCACATCAAATCTTGTCGGTTTAGTTAATGGCCAGTGTAAGCTGTGCCCACTGATGTACTTTCACCATTCCAAAACTACAGTCCTCGGCATTCCTTTCCCTTAATGAGAGCTCTGGCCTGAGAGCAGTAGGACTGAGCCTCTTTTATTTGTTCCCATTTGCAGGGAAATTAAATTATTTGGGGAAGCTGATGTGAAAAGCAGCGGAGCTCCTTTGTCCTCCCTTCCGTTTCACAGCAGGCACCGAGACGCTAAAAACCGGCCTAGAGACTGTCCGCCCACCCCCCTAAATACTTGTGCCGCTTTCTGGTGCCTTTTGAAGGGAGGAAAAGGAGAGGTTTCAGATGGCCAAATGGCTTAGACCTTTGCTTAGCACGGTTACGAGAGAACGTTCTACCCTTCCATCCTCTTGCTGTGCTTGAAATGAGCTAGTGCTGCCACTGGGAGAGGCTGAGAAGGAACCCCGACCTTTCGGCAGACCCCGTGGAGGCCAAGAGCAGGGAGCGAGTCTGAGCAGGTTTAGGCCAAACAAAGCCAGCAAACTGCGGTTTGGAAGGCACGGAGGTTAGGTAACAGCTTCATCGCCAATAACACATTAACGCTAGTTTAAATATGAAGCTGTGTGATTTTCGGAGGTTTCTCAAGCCTAAGAGGCTCTACTTTCTGTCTACTGGTACGCTTCTGTCATTTCACCTACTGCAAAAGAGCAATGCTGTTTTCACAACGTATTTTTCTAACCCGTTCTCCATGAAAACGCAGCAGGAGGTGGGTAGGCTGTGGGTAAAGCCAGGGCGATGCTACCTGTTCCAGCCATGATTAGCCTGCTGCTAACCTGTTCCTCGGGCAGACTCTCTCCGAAGTAAATACCGGTCATCCCGACATTTGTGATGGCTTTGTCAAAGTTAATTCCCAGCCTCTGTGGAAAGACGCGACCAGGCTGGACGTTCTCCTCAATCAAAGGGAAACTGTTGGGAATGTGGAATTTAAAGTGTCCGCAGAACTTGCTTTACAAATTCCCTAGTTGTTCCAGTGAGAAATCCACCCTGCAGATGTGCAGTCACACGCGTGTACTACACCATCTGTGGTTCGCAAGACCTGACGCTTCCTTTCGCGGTTCACGCGGACTGTTGTGGCCGAGCTGCGGAAGCCCTTTCTGGGCGAGAACGATCCCTTCGGTCCACGCTGGCACAGTGCCTAGGACTGGGGCTCCTGTCCCTGTCTGGGACACACACGCGCTGCCTTGACACAAATCTGGCTGCAAGGCCATTGCTCCAAGCAAATTCTGCTGCTGCGATACGGAAGAAAGGCACGCTCCTCCCTTCCTCATACTTACATCTGTCAAAAAAGGCTGGAGATCAGAAAGTTCACCACAGAGAAGCAAAGCGGACGGATTTACAAAGCTGGTGGAGCAAAGAGGAGATACGGCTGTCCCAGCACTCCCTCTGTGATCTTTGGATCCCTCGGGCCACTGCTGCAGTTCTAGGTGGCCAGAGGAGACCGTGAAGGACAAACAGGGAGAGCGCAAGCCTGGCAGTGATTCTCAACTCACTTTGAGAGTGGCAGCAGGATCTCAGCATTTTTGTCCTCATCCGAGCGTCGTTCTTTCCACCTGCACCCCCCCATCTCCTCAGAACAGACATATTTGAATAGGTCCGGAACGGGTGGACGTCCTTTTCACACCACCGCTGCTACATGTCTGCAGCTGCCACAGACAACGTGGGGATTTTCTGTTTGCGCAGCTATTTTGCAGGTAGGATTATTCTATTTGGATACCGCCTGGGAGCGGAACAGTACTGAAATCCAGCTCCACCTCTGTGGCAGCATCTAGCCTGGTTTTCTTAGTAAATAAAGTCTATTATGTGATGAAGCTGGCTTGATTGTTCTGTATTCCTCTGGTCCCCTGGCAACTTTTGAGTGTTGGCCATTTTCGAAGTATTAGGATCAAAGATAGTCACTTCCTAGATGTTTTCTCAAAGGCTACAG
Organism: Steatornis caripensis; assembly: GCA_013398225.1. Lineage (NCBI taxonomy): Eukaryota > Metazoa > Chordata > Aves > Caprimulgiformes > Steatornithidae > Steatornis > Steatornis caripensis. The sequence continues at coordinate 227,430 of VZSC01011576.1, read as the reverse complement.
GTAGCCGTAGAAACCGCCATTGTGCTAACACCGGGGAGAAGACCGCAGCGCAAGCACGTAGCGTGCTTTCACAGCACGCTAGGGAACCTGAGGCAGAGGGAGAAAGAGAAGTTAACAGTGCCTTAACTGGGGGCAGTTCCTTGGTTGGATTGTGTGCCTAATTAGACATCAGAGAATCCAATCGCAAAACTCACGTCCATTGAAAATCGGTTTTGTCGGTTCTGCCACTTGTTTGCTCAATGCACCTTAATCATCCATTGCAATAATCCTCACCTAGTGGGAGCGAGGGTCAGGCCTACCGCGTCAGCGTCAAGGAGAGGTTAATGTTACTGGGCCTTCCTTCAATTTCCTAAAAATGTCGTCCTTGCAGAGCGGCGGGATGAGGTGTGCAAACTGCACATTTTCCGTATGTTATGACACACGTTCTTGTTATCTTTGTGTCATCAGATAGGCTTCTCGACACACTGCCCTCATCACAGACAAATGCTTTTAAAGTTACTCCTCCTCCTTGGGCTTCCCTAATTCACACTCACTGGCATAAGAAAACTACCCGGTTCCACCTCCCTTTCTTATCCCTACTCCCAGGAGGCATGAGTGCAAGAGGAGAGCGTACCTACGGCCTTTAGTCACGCTAACTGGCAGTGGACCAGTCAGCCTCTCTCATCTCTTGCCCGTAACTAATGACCAAGTGTGACCAAGTGGTTGTGTAAATTAGAAAAGGGAGGGGAGTCTCCTCGTAGCTGGAAAAGTCTGACCGGGAGGTTGGGCTGACCTCATTTGCAAAATTCAGCTAATTGCCCAGGGCGTAATCCCTGAAAGAGTTCATTCCTTTGGGATGATTCTGAATTATTTTCCTCTTGATTTTCTTGAGAGTCTATCTAAAAGCGGCAGTGTGGATCACACATTTGTAATTTCAGCTGCCTCCAAGTCACAGCCTTCAGTGAAGATTGCTGTTTTGGCTCCAGTACAAAGGAATAGTTGCAGGATATTCTGAGCCCCAGCGCAAACAGCATAAGGTGTTCTTGTTTCGCCGGGACAGAGACAGGGTAAATGATGCTCACGTGGCTTTTTATTGCCTTTTTTTCTAAACCGTGGTCCCGATAACCCTGCTTTGACCGTACCCTGATGGAGCCAGATGTGTAGGGTTAGCCTAGCGCAGCTTAAAGGGAAGTGACTGAGCAACGCTCCTGGGCCCGTGAGACGTTTTCTCGCTTCTTCGTGCATCTCGAGCCTCCTCTCGCTCTGTTGGTACGACGGGTATTCGCACGAGACTTTCCCAAAACTCTAGCCTGGGCTAAAGGTCAGGCCAGCTGCTGCGGAGTTTGATACGTCAGAGAATGAAGACATTCTAGCCCATCAATAAATGTTCTCGTGCATGTCAGACAACATGGTAAATTACATCACAGGAAAATGACTGAGCAAAGAAGCTTCTTCGTAAGTGCTGCAGATGTTACACACTTGTCAACAAGCCACATTTGCTGATTGAAGAGTATTTCCTTTTTTGCGTGGTGAAGCAATCTCAGAGCTTCTTAACCTCTTTCTGCAGTGAGTTTCTGCTTCCCCGACACATCATTATTTCACTGTTATGAGCCGCTCAACACGCAGATCTCCCTTTAAAAGCAATGTACCTTAACAGCTTACCTGCTGAATTAATAACGAATCATGTCAGAATTCACATCAAGACCAGTCACTGGCAAATGAATGTATGTGAATGAATTTTTCCTAGCTGAAGAACAATGAAACAGATTGCTTTGCAAAGCTGTATCAGCACAGAGTGCTGGTGCTAGGCCCAGGAGAACACAGGCACATCGTCCAGCCGAGTTTACGAGCCCTGAACCGACTAAGCTCCAAATCCCGCAAACACCTGCCCTCCAGATGTTGAATGTGACTGTTCTACTAAAGAGATGGAAACTTTGCCAGTTGACAAGGAAGATAGCTTTGCTGGAAGGTAGCTTGTTTTTCTTAAGGCCCTCTCCATTACTTCTTATGAAATCTCCCACTGGAGACTAGAAAGACCTAGGAAGCAGCTTTCCAGATGTTTGAGAGGGTGGAAGAAAGTAACGTAATTTAAGGTCCTATTGCTGGAGTTGATCGTTTGAAACCCATGGGACAGAAAGCCCACGGAGGAGTTTCTCACCCTATGGGGAGTTTGTCACTGCTGTTTTACCACTTGCGTGTCTCACTGCCAAACTAACGTAACCATTGCAATTGCTATATATTTTCATGTAGCTCAGCCCGTTCCTGGACATAAATTCCTGCTCAGAGATTCGGATAAGACTGAAGTAGTTACTCTGATGAAACGCTCTCTGTTAATGCAGATTTCTATGTCACACAAGGCATTGGCCACTCTGTAACAGAGAAGTCCTTTCCCTCCATGAGACGGGCCCTTAACAACCACCCATAGCAATTCTCTAAGCACTCAGCCACTGCTGCCCTCCATGCATTGCTCAAAAAAGGGGTAAAATGCAGGTCAGGCCGAACTGTTCTTCTGTACCTATACCTTCTATACCTGCCTACTTAAAATGACAAGTGAAGTCAGCGATGAAAAGCCGGCTTCATCTAAATTGCCACCGACGTCAGTGCGATGCAGACTTCACGCAACAGCTGAAGTCTTTACCCTGAAATCCCAGACGACGGCATTCAGAACCAGGCTGCTGTTGAGCTGATGCTTTCCTCAGCAGAAAGCCTGTTTGCACAGAACATGGCCACAAAAAAGAAAAACAAACTGATAGCACAGAAAAGATTTTTCCAAATAAACAAAAGCCAGCAGATAATGCCAGATCTTATAAACAGCCACAAGCCAGGAAATGTTAGTTTATACAGGGGGCGGGAGGGAACATGAAATACGGAGATAAAAAAGTCAGAAAACCATTCACAGAGACTATATTCCTCACATCTTAAAGCTAACCTGTGTCTTTAGGACGCCTTTGCATCAGGCACACCTCGCGTATCGCTTCAGGTTCTACTCGGACTATTTTTGTATCGGAGAAACAGGATTCTGAGCACGAAAATGTCATTTTTCCCTTGGCACCTCACAAGGAAATTTCACAATAATAGGCAGGGTTGTAGCTGAGTTCTGGTGTTGTGGAGCACGGACTAGCATCCAGCCCAGCGTTTGATAGTTGGTGCTTACCTATTGAGCTAGAGCCTGTAGTTCTTTCAGAAAACTCACCAGCAAGGCAGAAGGAATTACAGACGGGTAAGAACTACGTATTTGCTCCCTACCCTTTGGCAGACAGAGCGTGACGAGAAGGCACTTTGCAGAGAAATACAAACCCCCACAGCTCCGAGATATTCCCCTCCTGGTTACTTGAGCGCTTCCGTAACTTCCTGCAGGATGGCAACAGCGAGAAACAGACAAGGGCCCCAAGGCTTACAGATCTGATGGACCCGGAGCCACAGAGAGTGCGTTGGCAATGCCCAAAGCAGTGAGTTCACACCCAGCTCCATGAGGAGAAAAGTCAGCTCACTAATGACAAGGCAGTCAAATTGGTCAGCACGCAGGAAAAAACCTCGCAGAGTAATTGTGAACAAACCTTATTTCTGTTCTCAGCTTCCCTCTTCCTGGGAATATTTCACAATTAACCAGATGATAGCTGATATACAAGCTTGCAGACGCTGCACTAATAAATCAGTCTGTGCTGTCATCTCCCTCTGCCCAAGTTAGAAGAAATGAAGCGTCCGTCGCCTAATATCAAACTGGTTCTTTTGCTGCCCAGACCAAGGGAACAAAATCGAACACAATTATTATATCTTTGAAAAGGGTGGATTTTACAATATGACAACCGTAGTTGTTGTGCCCCGTGCAGTGACCCCGACCGGGAGACGGCTGTGCGTTGAGGAGTCAGTGACCCACCCAGCCCAGCTAACTGGAGCGGGCCCAGGCCTCTGCTGTGCTGCGCTGCACGTGCTGCTTGGCCTTGAGACCTGCGCCGTTCGGCGCATGTCCCTCAGCTGCAGGGTGAATCTAGCAAGCTCATTGTAACGGAGCGGTCTGCAGGGAGCTCCCGCTCAGAGCTGGTGATGTCCTTGCCCTCGTCTAAAACCGCAGCAACAACGTTTCATGTGAACATTCTTCTTATCGGACAGTGGAAATGATAAATAAAGTTGTTTTCTTTTTAAAAAATCCTCAAAAGGGCATGAATGACTCTCAACGGGGTAGCCTTTCCACAGTCAGGATCTGCACAGAATGCTGTGCCCTGACTGGAGCCCCGTTCGATACCGTACAACTTAGGGTTACCAGCATCTGAAGGGATGGAAGACTATCTTTACTATCCTCTTCTTCTTTATAGCGATAGCTCTAACATATGGCATCTTAGGCAATTCTTGACAGAGAAAAACAAGAGCCCGACAGCCTTTTTTCCTGCCATTCTAATGGACTAGCACCTTGTCGTGCAAAACACCCTTCAGGAATTCAAGGAGGTCATTTTCAGACCCAGGTACACACAACACGTCCGGCTGCCAAAGCTCTGCGGCGCCTGGTCCTGTGCTGGCCAACTCGCTTCTTCCACACAGGCAATGTCGGCTCTACTGCGGACACACAGAAAAACAGTGTCACCTCTAACACCACCATGCAGCGAGGCCTCCCTGTTCTAGGCAGTTTCTGACGAGGCTCATCCAGACGCTGAAGCAAGTTTACTGGATTTGCCTCTTCTCCAAGCAGAGCAAAAAGTTCCCCACAGGGAAGCACCATGACAACGACCTCAGCCCTCTTCTGTCTCACCTCTGGTCACACCGTGCTGGGCTGCAGAACCAGAGTTCCGCTCGGCTTCTCCTTCCCTACCTCTACCATCCAGCACTTTGTCAACCATCCTAACTCTGCCACAGAAATGGACATTTCTTTCTGAGACGGGACCCACGCAGTTCACATTTCCAGTGGACCTCATTATTATGCTGAAACCACAAGGCTATCCTCCCGACCGTCCCATCGACGCCGTTCGTCTCTATACGCCTAGAGCCCAACCTTGTTGTTTTTGCAGAGGATGTTTTTCCTGTTCGCTGAGGGATTCCAGAGGATACTCCTCTGCTGGTGTGAGAGCACGAGTCCCTTGCCAGTCCCAGAATTTATGCCTTGTCTTGCGTTTTATTTGTTCTGCTTTAAGAACAAGCTTGAGACTATACATTTTCAGGTGGTGGTAACAAGCCCATCGGGCTGGATATACCTGACCGGGAGGTGCGGGTTCCTCCGCCGATTACAAAAATGCAAGTAATTACAATGTCACAGAAGTGCTCAGGTACAGCAGAGCAGCCCTGCAGCTGACATCTGCTGAGAACGCAAAAACACGTGCCTCCACGTTACTTACAAAGGACTGAAGTCAAACTCTATGCAAACTAACATACGGACCAAAACGGAAAGGTTATTTTGCAGGACATGTTAGCAACTTCTCAGAAAGACATATATACAGACACACACAGAACGAGCCTTTTGTCCCAGTCCTTGCAGTAACCGATGATACTTTTCTGCTGTGAACTATTCACTTCACAAAACCCCTGAAGTTTTCCATTGTTTTATGAAATAACCTCAGTTGTGAAAAGCATCTTAGAACTGCAGGGTGGCAAGCTTTATTGTTTTTGAAAGCAAATGCTTATCTGAATAGATACTTTAGAAAAAACATTCTTGGACTTTTGAGTTAATAATCCAAAGTACTGTATTACACACTCGTTAACATTTTTACCTAGCTCTTCAATAATTTTCTAAAACGACCAACATTTTAGACATGTAATTAAATGACCAATTTCACAATACGCAAATACTCGCGCTGCCCACTGTGGTCAGACTGTGTAAATTAGGTCGGTTTCAAATTTGTTCTCAGAAGGGACTGAAAATAAATGGCTCATATTATAAACAGTTCTCTCTGCAAGTAATATTTCTAAACCACACAGAGAATGTACACCCATGTAAATGTGCCTGATCGTTACTTCTAATGCAAACTCATTAACCCTTACGCGTATGAATTCCACCGAGTTTAGTTCATCTACCCCAACGTACAGACTTGCCCCAAAATCACCATTACCGTTCGTGTTTCTTGGCGTTGCTGGGCCTCATTTCTGAAAACCCTAGCACTTTATATTTGAGCCCACAAACGGACCGAATCGCATGCTTGACCTTAATAGTACAGATAACTCTTTCCCTTTACGGCAGGAACGGTTTTTAAGGAGTTCAGCCAGTCTCCATAGCAAATTCCCCGCTGTGTTTAGTGCATTATTCCCAGCCGCACAAGCCAGTCACCACAGGCAGCAGAATAAAAGATTCACATAACTGCTTGCATCCAAATGCAGCCAATCCTTTGTAATAAAAAAAGCAAAACTCCAACATTCTATTTTCCACCTCACAGCGACTCAAACTTAGAACGGGACACGCTAACGTGACTTATATTCCTAACTTTTGCTTCAACAAACATCTTTATCCTGGATGTTCATACTTCATAAGTTTGTAGCAGTGACAAAGTGTCCTCCATAGGTTTCATGCATCATCTCACAAATCTTTTGTCATACACGGGCAGTAGTTAAGTCAATAGCACTGTACAGTTCACGTATTTCGACAGCAGTTATGGATCAGCGAAGACTGCTACGATTCTTCCCTCCTGCTCTATGTGACACGTTTTCCTTTGGGTGCAACTCAATCTACTAAAACAGCAATAGAAATACCTTCTTGTGCAACTCTGGATTTTTGTTTCCCAGCCAATTTTCAGCACAGAAATATACTGCCCAACAAGAAATGCTAGTAAAACAAGACACATTCAAAGCCACTGGCGTTTCTGAAGTCCTCATGGGACTTAGGGACTTTTTGTCAGCAGTTCTTTGAAATTCTCAAAATACTAGGTGTGAAGAAAGTTAAGCTTGTCGGTACCCTAAGAGCTTCACCTATAGATAGTCAAACGTACACAGACATATTAACCCAATTGTTGCAACTTGAAACCGGACTTAACCCTTGCAACTATCTTTCTTGGCATAAAAAGTAGAACCGGAAAGAGGGTTGCCATGTAAATTTCCAGCTTTGAGTGATTAGCGTAATAGCCTTTGTGATGTATTGTAACAAACTTGACGAGCTGAAAACGTTTATAAGGTATTTAGAGGAATGGCTAGGAAGTCGGTCTCATAGAATCATAGAATCACAGGGGTTTGTTCCCCATAGCTGCAGAATGCGAAAGCAGAACGCTTTCACGGAGAAATTAGAAATTGCTTACTTTACAAGGGTACTCGGACATGATGACTATTACCGTCTGAATAATGCGTCAGTTGTTTGCAATGACCTCTGCGGAAGACGTGAACGTTCCTTGAAAAGGATACTCCATTTAGCATTAAAGATAGAGGAACACCTGCTTCAGCAAAGACATGGCCAAGCGTCTTTGGATACGTCCTGGTTAGTCAGTGACGAACAGAAAGAGCGCGCTCAGAAACTCACTCGCCGCGCTAGCAACAATTACTACGGGGTTTGGGGGGAATTTTGGCAGTACTATTTGAATAAATGAGCTGAACACATTGTCAGGGAAGGCACTGTAATTCGAGGGGTTTACACGGCCAGGCTGAATAAAAAGCCGATTCTTCTGCCCTGCGCAGAAACGGCTTTGCACGCAAAAAAAGAAATAGCATACAGGTTTTCTGTGCGAAACATCTGATATCATATCTACCAGCTTAAGAGATTTATCCTAAGGAAAAATTTGTCCTACGATTCCTGACTTGTGTGTCAGCATAAATCTGACTTTTCACCTCAGCTCAGAATTTCCTTCCTACTTTTACTGTAGCAGCACAGCTCTGCTTCTGATACCCACACTAAATACGTAATCTCGGTTAAGGTGCTGTGCTTGGTACCTACACTGGATGGTTCTCTTCAGTGGACTGTTGATATCTCCAGTATCTGTTTTTATGATGTCTTGCACATATACTTCTCTAACTTTTCTTATATTAGTGACTTTTCAATAAAGCGCTGATTTTTCTGTCAGTTTCCAGAATAACACTGTTTCTGTAACAGCCAGACAATAAATGTAATACATCCCATAGCATTTTTTTTATTTCCACGAGCTTGCTAGTCCTCTTCTCCTCATTCAATATCACCTTTCAATTCCACATATAAGTAAATGCACATTAAAGTCGCAAAGTGTCCAGTTTGCAAAGCAAGGAAAATGTAATTATGTTAATGAAGTTTTTAAAAACTTTGAGACGTCTCTTTGTAAGTTTTCTCCCATGCCGTTCTCTCCAAGAGACGAGACCCAAGATCGACTACACATTTTCATAGATTAATATAAGCATTTTTCCTGTAATTCTCCTGCTGATGCTAGACGGCTGCCAGCACGCAGGCTCTCCACAGCGACACACCCAAGTCCCTTGGACCCTAGATACCAATTTACCAACCCTCATCAGCACATAAAGGTGTCTTCCAAAGGGTGCTCAGAGCAACCTAACACAAATCTGCCTCTGTCTTCCGCCACCCCCAGCCCACCACGGTATTTGTAGCTTTTCCCCAGGTGATCTTCAGCCCTTTACAGCCCTGCTCATAATGTTCACTCAGCCACTCACCTCAGCCATAAACGCCGGCATGCCACCGTTCGGTCGGAACAAAAAACACGTCTTCAGCCCGCAGAAGCAAAACTTGGGTAGGAACTATCTGTCCTTGCCTGAAAGAAGAAACACAGAGCAAAATTCAGCGATGGAAAGGTAGAGAATTTCAACTGTCTATTTGACAGCAACTTTGTGCGGTAAAAAAAACGAAACCAGATATGAAGAGATGGGAACTTTGCGCCGGTGGCACATTACTGCTGCTGTGTCTCTAATTCCTCGCAAAGAAGGATGGTGAAATTGTGAAGATATAAGGGAATAGCAACTGTAATACAGAAATGACAGCTATTTTGGAGCCTACATAATTGTCAGGAAGATTTGGGACGATACACGGGTTTTCAATAAAGAAAACATCACGAGCTGGGAGAGTCTCATATAGATAACATCAGCAATACAACATCTTTTATGATTTTTAACACGAAAGCCATACTGACAATTGTGACCTGACTTCATGTAATTCCCAGTTTTTTTTAGTTATGCGAATGAACTGGAGAGAAGTTACTTTCTGGGATTGTCTGCAAATGAGTGTTTCACCTAACATTCTAGTCATCTCGTGAGCAGACCTATCAAAAACAAAGACAGCTGAAGAACGGTTTGGCAAGTAGTAAGAATGAAGATAACCAGTATGGCTTTGCTGGGAACTTCAGTGCAGATTTACACCGGTTTAAACTCATAAAGACATCTTCTGCCGACTTCAGCAGCGGTGCTAATTGTATCTGCAAAGTAAAAGCAACATAAAACGCTGGGTTTATGTTTTGCTGATGTACGCTATCAGAAAAATAATTTGCATTTATGGTTTTCTTTTTTTAATAGAATGAGCTTTAACATAAGATCCCTTCATCAGACATAATTTGTAATGTGTTGTTAAACTACACGCTGAAAGTCTCGGCAATGTTCATAATTCTTAATTGTTGTTTTAGAATAACCTAAAAGGGAATAGAAATGCAATTAAGACATGTCAGTCAAGCTCAAGAGAAGCTTCACAAGGCTGAAAATCCACGTTCCCTTCTGCTGTATTCATAGCAAAGAGCTGGAGCACCACCTGGATACTTCATTTTCACTTGTGCAGAGTTCAATAACGAGTCACAGTATTCAAAACGAGTGGTGGCAGAGCAAATACACCTGGCTAGCACAAATGTAACTGATCTAAACTTGGCTGGGAAATGATGCAGTTTGAGCAGAATCTGCTTAAACTTACAGCACGTTTTACATTCCTTGCAATTCAAATAGACTACTTGATTTGCTTGACGAATAGTGAAAAACAATGAAAAAGTCAAAATAGTACATATTTATGCAAATACATTACAGAATTCGGAGCTTGTTACTTTTCAGGAGTAGCTGTTACCATTAGCAAAAGCAATAGTCGTTACCGCCTACCAAAGGTTTTGTAATAACGTAACCTGTTGCTTCATTTGAAATCAAACCAAAGTAATTTCCTTGTTCCTCCATGAAAACATGCATTGAAAGGATCCAGTAATATCTGTGAAAGGCATTATAGGTGCTTATTGCTGTAGTTAATGATTCCAGTCTTATTTACTTTTTAAAAATAATACCAGAACATTTGCTCTGAGTTTGATCCCAGACTAAACACTAGAATTTTCCTTTTTCAGCTAAAAAGGCACTTTTTATTGCTTCCACTGTAAGGTTCTTCAGAGTGCAATGGTAAGACAGGGTGCAGAGAAAAGGAAAATGTTACTTTATCTTAATTGTGCTAGCGAAAGATGAGAAAAAAATACATTCTTTATTTAGGACCTCTGTAGAACTACAATGCACCATTACCGAACGGTACAATCTGCTTGACTCGCATCAGTGCTTCCAGTACCGCACTCGCTTACGGAAACATTTCAGAGTGAGACCATGCCAGACGATAAATGCTAGTTATTAATAAAAAATGTATCTATCTGTAAACTTTAGCGCTCTCAGAGCATTGATTTACTGCGTTGGCATCTGTAGAAAGGGATGCCAAAATAGCTAAAAGTTCTCATTAAAACAGACTTGGCTGGCTATTTATTTCTTCAGTTTGTGCCTTAAAGCTGCATATGTGAGCCAAGAGTTTTCGAAACGTACAGCGTTGAGTGGTCTGAGGACTGCTGACAGCTGCACGAAAAGCATAGGAAAAGAGTTTTTAAAAGATTGCCTGTGCTTTGATGTCTGTATTTCTCTTTATGATCCTAAACAGGAATTTCTGTCTAGTCCAGTTCTCTTTCATTTCCTACAGAACAATTTAATATGTGTTTTCTATTTCAGCTGACAGCTACAGTGAACAGAACTCGTGCTCCTCCTGTTTGTCTCTATTTCCCCGCCACCGTCATCCGGGAGCAGGTCCCAAGCGAAAATAAGATACTAAAACAAGTGAAGTGACTGGAGGCTTTTATTTCACACTTCAGAACAATGACCTCACACCAACAGATGCAGTGAAGGCCGTACCCAACGACAGTCACGACATTCAAAGCGAACTTGGGCTTCCGGAGAGGCGCATTTAGGAGAGGGCAGCAGGAGGGTGCAAGGGGAGGCAGGCTGAGGTGGGGGATGAGTGCCTCCTGGTGGCTACCGGCCCACCGGGCATCCCAAGCCAGGGCAGGCAAGAGCTCGCCCGCAGAATTATCCTGATAGAGTCACAGACTTTATGCGTAAACACAAGGCGGAGGCACGGCCCGGATTATGGACGCGCGCTTCAAGACACTCACGGCACACAGTAACTGACAACCCGGAGGGTACCGGCGAAGGAAGGCCCCGCAGGCTTCGAGCGATGCCCTGCACTGCCTTCTTTCCCCCCTGTGAACCAGCACGTCCGAGCGGAGTTGAGCGAGGTTGGACCAAGGTGCAAAATACGTATCTGTTACGTAAATCGGTAACACATCTCGTTCCTTAAGTAGCTTTTCCGGCTCCAGCAATAGCCGCGACTGTCATTTTCGCTCACGTTCCAAAAATTCGCAGTATTCTGCTGTGGGGGCCCAGGTTTTGTACGCGGTTTGTCGCTGCAGCAGGTGCTGAAAGCGCCAGATCGTGGGATCTTGAGCAGGGTTTCTTAAAGCACAGTAACACGTTTGTCCGGAATACTATGTTCATTCCCAATACTGGGGTCCTTCGAAAACAGAGGCTGCGGGTGGGGTGGGGGTAGGACTGCCAGGAAGTGAAAAAATGGCCAGCGAACAAATTTTCGTAAAATACAAAGCTTCCCTAGGGTAACGAGCTTTTTTCTTAAACTAAATTTTTCTCAAACTGTTTTTTTTCCTAAACCAAGCTTCCTTTTTTCCCCTAAACTAAGACTGCAAAATATGAGGTAATTCACCTCTCTTCTCAACCTCTTTGTCTCGTAGCAAAGCACACCTTTCAGCAGCTGGGAAGGCAAAACAGAGAAGAAAAAAAGTGGAGTAGTGGACGGAAAGACATAACATTCTGCCAGGACACAAAAAGAAATCGCTGACAAAATTTTTGGCAAAGCAACACTTCCGAATACAGGTTTTCACAAGATGAGAGAACAATGCTTCTCACCAAACAACCGTGTTTGACTTCCCTTCACCCACAAATAATTATAGAGGGATAATTTTAAGTTGATGGCATTGTNGCCAGGACACAAAAAGAAATCGCTGACAAAATTTTTGGCAAAGCAACACTTCCGAATACAGGTTTTCACAAGATGAGAGAACAATGCTTCTCACCAAACAACCGTGTTTGACTTCCCTTCACCCACAAATAATTATTGAGGGATAATTTTAAGTTGTTGGCATTGTTAATGTCCAAGACGGTGCTTCATAACTATAATCCTTTATCATATGCACATAAAAATACCCCGAGTATAACAGCCTCTGAAACAACCCGGTAAGAATACCCACCTTCTTCACAGCTGGCAGCACCTAACTCTGCTTTAACTGTTACGCAAACCAAATTGCATATTTTCAGCATTATCATTTGCGCCCATTTGATTAGTACATTTTTGTGGATCATATGCATACTGTTATTTATTCTTGTAGTATTTTCATAAGATTTTCTATACAGTGTATTCAGCATACCCTGAGCCATAGTAATGTGGTCCCTTTTTGTAGGTTCTGCTCTGCAAACCCTTGATTTTATATATTGTTATTACAGCAGTGGTGAGCTTCCGGATTTTTTTTCAGGAGTGATATGAAGAGGCAGTATATCATTTTGGTGTGAATGACTGTATCGGTAGCAATTTTTCATATGTGCACGTAGCGTCAGGGTCAAACCTGACGTTGCCAGTATGGTGCCATTTGATTGGTGTGCAAGTTAATTTAAAATGTTGCGGTGCTTTGCTTTTTTTTAAAGTTGTGATATTTAAGTTCCAAACTCGAACGGGATTTAAAATCTAAGAAGCTAGCTCAGATCAAGAAAAAAGGTTTCATCCTCATATTACTGAAAAACCTATTTTTATTTGTCTGTAGGGTTCAGTACGAATAGCAGGAATCCAATTGGTACAAAAGGTCAGTTTGCATAAAAGGCAATGGGTAAATTTTTTTTTCTTGTGTTCAGCATCACTGACTGTAAGCTCGCCTACATTTGCCAAAGATTTTGTGACCGATTTACTTTTGAAGCGAAGCATTTCTTCAGCCGTAATTTGCACAGCAAATTTTGTCAAACGCATTTATAACACAACTGCTTTTTTCTAGCGTACTGATTTGGTAGGAAAGGATGTGGTGGACGATCTGTTTGTGGAAAATGTAACAGCAGCATTTCAAAGTTTTGTAGTCAAGTACACAAACCTTGCATTAAAAAAATGAGCGGGCAACCTTTTTTGTCCTAGGCAAAAAGAAACTTGGTAGAATTCTCTTCTCTGTAACACCAATTTTTGTGACTACTTGTATTTTTTCATTTCCCTATCGTGTTTTCTGTTATCTTTTTCAGCTTTTCTTTCTTTTAATATCTTCCCTATTCTTTGAGATATATATATCTCTCCGTCAAGTAATCTACTCTCTTTTTCAGGATTAATTGCAATTCCTTTTCTCACTGCCACATAAAGGGTCGGTCTATCTGTATTTGAACATGACTGTTTTTATGATATGAGCAACATGAGAGTCCTAAACAAAAAAAATTCAAAAAAAGGCTGTATTTATATAAAAGAGCTTAAATATTCAATTAACATTCATAATCCGCAGCTCCTTAGAAGCTGGATAGGATAGATTAGCATTTGAAGATCTTTGTTCTGTCTTAAAGAGCTACTATCTGTTCAGGACCGTCAATTTTCACAGGACTTCCTATATCCTCAGATGTTGATTTTTCTCCAAACAGGACACTAACAAGAAATAATCACGGGAGTAAGAGACAGCGTATATAACTGCGTCAATGAATCTTGGGCAAGAGTCTTTTTTTTTTTAAAAAAGCTTTATAATTAATGCAGAACATACATGCTGGGTGGTGCGTACAGTTTGGTGTCGCTACCGGTTATAGAATAAGAGACGGCAACGTGAAGGGGAAGATTTACACAATAGCTACAATCCTGGAGGAGAGTAAGGTTCTAGGGGCACAAGCCATTAAAAACCAGCGTGCACGCTGTCTGCGGAAGCACTGGAGCTGTGTTCCTTAGGCAAACACCTAACTGATCGAAAAATTTGCCGGTACCACAGCAGAAAGCGCAGCCTCAGCAACCTGCCGCATCTTTTCAAGGACTTAGCCAGCTTCATAAGGGAATTTGCCAACTGTCGGTAGGCCCAGCACTGCAGCCGAGGTTGCCGTTACTGTCTGGGGATGCTTCGCACACGCTGCTTCAGCTCTCCGTTTCCTTGCTCTCTCCGCGGAGGAATTTCTCCACGTTTTTAGGCAAAGATCTGCCGTAAAACTCGACGGAAAGCACCCACGCGCGAGTTGCAAGGAAGAACACGAGACTCGCCCTGGGAAAGCCGGAGCGTGCGGCTGGGAACTACGGAGGGCACGGATGGCGGCCCGCGCGGCTCTGAGGCGGCGTCGCCTCGGGCCGTGCCGCGTTCGGGCGGGAACACGCCTGCAGACCGCCGCCTTCTGCAAACGTTCCCGCCGAGGCACCGCAGGGTGGCAGGGGCCGGGCGGGCGGGCAGGGGCTGCGCCGCTCGCCCCCTCAGCACCCCAACGCGCAGGGTGCGCCAGCCCCGGGCCACCAGGCGGCTGGCGGCTTGCCCCACGGCGTGCCTTCCCCGCAGGCGCTGCCGCCGCCCTGCCCGTGTGGTGGGGCGGGGCGCTCGGG
>VZSC01011576.1:197102-212551 GCA_013398225.1 Steatornis caripensis | reverse complement strand
CGGTGAGGCGGGCAGCGTTCTGGGGAACGGCGGCTCCGGGCGGCCTCCCCGCGCGCGCCGCCGCCGTTTGGCGGGAGCGCCGGCGCCAAAAACCTGAGGGGAGGGCGGGGGCCGGCCCGGGGCCCGCGGCGCTGTGGGCTCGGTCGGACGGCTCCGCCGTGGCCGTTCCCGGAGCCCGGCTGCGTTGTCGTTCTTCCCGGGAAGACGGGGCTCGGCGGGGTGTGTGCCGGCGGGCGGGGGTACCGGGAGGGCGGCGGCAGCGGCGTTGATGATCCAGGCGGGGACTGAAGCGGTGCGCCGGAGCTGGGCGGGGAGGCCCTGCGGTGCGGCCTGCCTGCCTCCTCCCCGCGGGGAACCTCCGGTACCTTAAAGACCCTCCTGGTTCAGTCACGTAGAATTACTGTATGTTTTAATTTTTCCGCTTCTGTGATAATTTTCACTGACTACGTCAGTCTTCGCTAACGCTGTCCCCCCTTCGCGCTGTACGAAGGGAGACGCGACGGCGACGGCCCACGGCGTCGCATCCCGCTGTCCTCAGCAAGGCGGGTGGTGCGGTACTGTGGTGCTGCATGGTTCTTGGAAGAAAACCCACTGTTTTAAAAATAACTTAATAATAGTTTAAATAAATAAATAGATAAACCCCGCGTGGTCACGCTGTGTCTCGCGTAGCGCTGCGGCGAGCGGGGGTCTGCCGGTGTTTGCTGAGAGCCTGGATGGCTCGGGCGAGCAGGACGCGCTCCCGCACGGCGGGGACCGCTCTGCTCACGCTGTCACCCCGCGTTTTTCGTTTGGTGCGCTGGCTGGACTGAGCCTCTCGCGTTGGTGGTGCGGCGTGGCAACTCCGAGCGCTTGTCTGGGTGCGGACGGGGGGGTCGCAGCTGAGCTCTTGCGTGTCAGCCAGCTCATTTATACTGGAATTGTCTTAATACTGACCTGGGAGTTTGCTCAGTTCTCGGGGTGACAAGTAGCCCGCACTGAAAGCGTTATCTTTGTTTTGTGTTTTCAAACACGAGAAGATTAGTAAGCCGTATTGTGAGAATTGAAAAGAGCGCCTGACGTCCTAGATCCTCTGTATATCCTGTACCACAGAGGATTCGATTCTGCAGGTTTTGGAACAATTAGCCAAATTTCTGGAACAGTGCGTGCCTAATTCTGTTCTTTGCTGCTAGTAACGGTTTTTTCCAGTCCTCTGAAAAGTAGATCCTCCTATAATAATGATTTTACAGAGGTTTACACATAGTATGTGTGGGACTGAGAAGAACCCATTGTGATGCCCCAAATGATCTTGGACTTTCAGCGTTTAGGTTGATCTGAAATAGCAGCTGACGTCTTTGTTTCTGTAATGTTCTGCAAGTCGCTGGATGCACTAACAAGGCAGACTCAGTACGTTAATTACTCTGTTGTAAACTCACACAGGGTTCCGAATAAGAGCGTCCGTGAGTGGGTAGATGATTGTGGAACAGGATGGCATAGTAGTACGTATTAAATCTGTCATAACACCTGGTCAAGTGTTTCGCACGGATAAAATTTAAAATAATAGTTCACTTCTCAATTTCGGTGTCTTTACTAGTTTCCTGCAGTGTAACCTTCCTGTACAGGTGATGCTTTACTTTTTTGTGAAGCTCTTACATAATATTTCTGTCGAAGGAGTTAAGCTGTCCAGATTCTAAACCTTGGAAGCGTCAACATATCATAATATTCGCTATTATCGTATTTGACCTTTGTTTTACTCCAACTAGTTGCTCCGGACGTTGCTAGAATTGGAAGGTGAACTGTGTTTTGAAGTGTGTTTTGTGCAGCAGGTGTGTATGTGTATGCTGCTGCTTCATGTTGCCCTGATAAACTGGAGTATGCTGATAAATGGGCAAATATGCATCTTATTCATGTAGCAAAACATTAATCATATGTTATTTTACTCCGTTTGCCTAGTGTCTTATAGTAGAGACAGAGCGTGAAACTGGTTTTAGACCGTGTCAGCATGGCGTTTCTTTTTTTTTCCCCGGAATGTTCTAGGTGTGAACTTGTTGGTCCCCCAGAATGTGGTACAGAGAAAAACCCAACTGATCACGCTTGCAGCACTTTGAAAAACATTTGAGTTTCAACATAAAGCCAGATTACTTTATTGTTTTTCGAAACGGCTTTGAAGTACTTTTATCATGGCAAACTAACTCCACATATATTCAACATGAATGTTAAATGTGTTTGTGTACAGATGTGCACTAAAGCTTCAAGCATATGTATTTGCCAAGATGTTGAAATGTATTAATTCTGATGTTTAGGGTAGTAATGGAAAGAAAGAGATACTGCTGAAGGAACTAAAACCACGCTTCTGTTAAACAATAGGTAATGCTTATTTCCATAATATACTGCATTTGTGCGCTTGTTTTAAAATTGTGGGTGAAACTGTCAACCCACTAGAAATACTAATGATCAAGAGAACTAATAATACTGCTGTTTCCTTAGAAAATAGAGGTAAAACACCGTTACATACCTTAAACTTTGCTTGACTGGTAAAACAAGCAATCAACGTAGGTCTAAGTAGCCAAACACTAGGTGTAAGAATGAAGTGATTAATTATGGTGATTGAATTTATTAAAAATCTTTCATGGGAAGAACAGTATGTCGTCTTACTGTAGTGATGACGAGGTGAGACTCATTATTTAAGGCTTGATTATCATTTGGTTTAGGATATTTCTAGATAGTCTTCTCTTGTACCAGCTATTAAAGTGTTGAGGTTTCAATTTTTGTAACTGAAATGTGTGTGGTGAAGTGTAAACACTAAGTATTCGTGTTCCTTTTAAAAAAAATTTGTTTAGTAAAGTAGACCAGCAGAATGGTGATGCTTGAATAGCTGGTAATTGTGGAATACCTAACCGTGTAAAAGAAGAGCATAATAATGTTTATATTCTAAGTCATGTAATGTTTGTGTTACCCTTGGTTTTAGCCTTGGACTTGTAAAAATGTAGGTGCTGGCCGTTGTGGGGCAAAAGTATTGGCTGTATGCGAAGGTGACATAAGCTTTCAAATCTATTCGAAAACTTCTGCTAGGAAATGTATAAGAAATGATGAGCGTTTCAACCGCAGTCGTGGTTCTTGCAGTAGCGGTGTTTACAGCTTAGTTACAGCGATAGCATTTTTCAATGCGGAGTTGACTGAGCGGATCAGTGGAGTGCTTTTAATAGCTTGGGACTCGTGGCAAGTGGGACACTTGGGTTGTGAACCGTTGTAAAAATTGTTAGCTGTGTTCCAATAAAGACTTGTACTGATCTTGGCGAACTATGTGTGGTTGAGCCCGTGCGGCTCAAGACAGGTGTATGACCATCACCTACGAGGAGATGATGGCGGAAACCTTCTTACCTTAAACAAATAGTAAAATTTAGAGGGGGGGAAAAAAGAGTCATGAGATTTGTATTCTTTCCCTCTTCAAAAAGAGAGAACAGTGCATATGTGACTTGGCAGGCTCTTCACCTGGAACTCCCTAGGTTCCGAAGCTGACCGTTTACACTCCGTTTTCCAGTTATTTGGTGATTGCAGTTGCTTTGTCGTTCATGGTCAGCCCTCAACACAAAGGGTGAAAGTTTTATCTAAGGTTTTCTTTTGCTTGTAGTTTGTCTTTGTTGAGAGACTCCTTGAGACCTGGAGTTGCTTCTGTAAACATCTGCCGTAAACGTCAATGCTGTTTACCCTTCTCAGCACCTTTAAGTTACAAATCTGAAAACCAGAACTACTCTTTGCCTTGATACCTTTCTTAACTTCCTCAGAGTATCCGTTTAGCTGTTGGAATGCCAGAAGAGGGTAGCTCTTTTAAAGTGGGGCCACCTCGTAGCTTCTTGCTGAGGTATAACTGTGCTTGTATTGTTCAGCATATGTGTGCTAACCTGGAATCATTTTGATCTTGTAAACCTGGGCTGCCTCCGAGTATTAATTTTTCAGAGTAGTGTTAACTTGAAATATTCCTGTTTTCAGGCAAGTTTTTGTCTTTTACTGTTGACTTTCACTGAGGTTTGTGGAACTTAGTGTTTGTTGTCTTCAGAAAGAAGCAGATGTTGAAGAGCTTTATCACAACGCTTCCTGGCTAGGGTACATTACATGTGTTTCGTCCTACCTTATAAGGGGGAGGGGGGGAGAGGGGGTTTTTCCTTCTATATTTGTGTGTGGTTTTGTGTTTTCAGCACTGTTTTCGTGTTCATTTCCTTGGGTTTTGATCCTCAGATGACTGAGAACATTGAACGTGGTCAGATTTTAGTGGGGGCAGATTTTGAAAACTCGTTTGGGGTAAAAATAGCATAGAAATGCAGTACGCATTCATATGGATTGAAAATAATTTTTGGCACCAAAATATTGTTAAGTCCTTGTTTTCTTAAGTAAGTCCTTGTTTTCTTAAATGTATATAGCATTGCATATAGCATAAGGCAGGTGAGCCTTAATTATTTATTTGGCGTAATGGGTACATGGAAAGAAGTGTCTTGTGCCGAAGGCACGTGTCGCTAAAACATAAATAATGAAGATGAGAGAGATACATCTATGAAAATGAGCGTGTGCAGAGCAGGCTATTCAGGTAAAGAATAAAACCACATCTGTTGGCTTAATTATTTTTCTTTATATATATATACACACACACATATGTAATATAAGTAGAAGTTAAACAGTACAGAAACTTGTGTTTGAGAAGTAGCTAAGGCTTGTGTGAAATTGAAGGAATCCAGGTTTCATGGGTTTCGTGTGCTGAGTATGTTTCTAACACTTTGCTTTCTGTGTTTGTCTGCTGTAGTGCTGGTTGAGGCGCATGGGGAATGTTAGTGCAAGGGCAGGGAATGGAAAGGACGGAAGTGGGGAAGGTATGACAGAAGCTCCTGATATAGTCACGGCTGGCTTACGTGAGTTAAGTCGTATGAAAGCTGAGAAATGGTATCCTCTAGGCTTGAACAAAAGGATAGTGTGACTAATCCCATGTCAGATAGATTTTTTGAAGGAAATCTGGGAAGGGAGGTGGGTAAAAAGGTCCTTAAAACAGTAAGACTTAAGGGCGTAGGAATGTTCTCGTGTTCTGTTGCCAAATACAGGAGCTTGTAGATACGTTCAGCCTGGGCAGCTACGTGTGTTGCGTGGGTGGGGTGTGGGCTCCTCTGCTGTACACGCTGATGGCACGTTCCCGACCTTCAAGTAGGAGAGTGGGGGGACACTTCTTCCCCTGGGTGGGTTCGTAGTGCTTTAGTGTTTTCTAGATAATATTTTCAATACTACAGAATCACTACTAGCAAATTACCTAATCAAAGCATTTGCAAGTATTTAACACAGTACANACCTTCAAGTAGGAGAGTGGGGGGACACTTCTTCCCCTGGGTGGGTTTGTAGTGCTTTAGTGTTTTCTAGATAATATTTTCAATACTACAGAATCACTACTAGCAAATTACCTAATCAAAGCATTTGCAAGTATTTAACACAGTACATCACACACGTGCAAGTGTCTTGTTTATGAAATTATAGACCTAAGGATTGTGTGGTTGTTTTGTCTTTATAGTGATGAAGCGACGATTATCTCAGGGACCAAGCTTGCTAAACAAGTTTTGAAAGAAGTTCAAAGGGATGTAGAATCGTGGATATCCTTTGGAAACAAGAGACCTCATCTCACTGTCATTTTAGTAGGAGACAATCCAGCTAGTCATATCTATGTCAGAAACAAGATAAAAGCAGCTGCAGCTGTAGGTATGTGTTATGTAATGCAAATGATCCTTTGGTAAGCACAAGATACTGTTACTTAAAAGTGAAAAATAAGATGTGGGGCACAACCCCGTTTGTATCTTAATTTAATTTTGCACTGTTTTCTTCTTCTTTGCTGAACCTTCAGGAAAGTATTTGCATCGACATGTGACGACAGTAGTTATAACGGCCCGTAAATGGTAGCCGTAAGTTCAGTACTGCATCTTAAAATGTTGTTAGGAAACGGTTTGAACCCTTCCCCTTGGTAGCTGGGGATTGAAGGAGAGCGCTGGGGATGTTTTTTGTCACTTAATGTCTCAACTGTCTTTGAGAGGCTTGGTGAATCCAGGTAATCAGAGAGAGGTTATGTCAGTTTCAGTTGTTTCTGCAAGACACATTGATTATTTTTGAATGTGAAGTATTTTCTTAAGAGCTTGCCTCCTCAGTACCTGTTAGATTCCTTCTTTTATATGTGGGTTTTTCAGCACACCTCCAATTGTGGTAGCAAACTCGGAACTGATGGGAACAGTGCTTAAGCAAGCAGTTTCACTGGAAGATATTAAGAGCCTTTTTATTCCTTAAGTCCATCATTTCTTCATAATGTCACTCTTCACATGCATCTGCTGTATCTCGTGGAATATCTGTCCTGTTGAATGCTTTAGGTCCACGGTAGAGCTGGGCAAGTCAATCCAAAACCAAGGCTTCACAGCCCTGAGTATGAAGGGCAAAATTACAGACATACTGAAATCCAACAGCAAAGCCAAGTGACTGATTACGCAGGATAATGCCCAATCGCTACGACATCTCACCTCCAAATCAGAGAGAGTATCGTAGCCTAAACAGGATACTTCCATGTTGTTGCTGTGGGTGAAACTGTGATCTTGTCAAGGAACTTGAAAAATTTTCTTTTCTGAAATATTTTCTTGCTAGAAATACACCATTGTAGACCAGACAGTGAAAGCAGAATTCTCAGCAAGTCCTCCACGGTTGTTTAAGACAGTTGTTAAGTATCAGAGAGATTCTTAGACGAAATGACTAAGCTGTCCGTAGATACGTTTCCTGATACTAACTTGTGTCTTCTGTTTTTATCAGGCATTTCTAGTGAGATCATACTGAGGCCTAAAGACGTTTCTCAGGAAGAACTCTTAGACATGACGGTAAAACTCAACAAGGATTCAGCAGTTAGTGGTTTATTAGTTCAGCTACCTCTACCAGGTAGGTGACATTTTTTACTATATACGGTCAATGGAAGAGCAAAGAGTTTGACAGTTTCGGCTTGCAAGTGCATCGTAGTGACCTAAGAAGGTCTTTAAAGAGGACGTGCGTGAGGAAGGGTTAGTTGAGACGTTAAATTTTTTGTTGTATGTTTGTCTGCAGCTCGTTTTAAACAAAAAAAGCAAGTTAAATCATGAGGATAATTTCATATTGTCAACGTTGCTTTTTTAAAGGTTCGGTCAGAATGCTCTTTCAAGGAATTTCCCTCCACATACACACTTTATCCAGTTTATTTCTCTCTCTTTTTTTGTTTTTTCTTTTTTAACTTGTTGCCCTGTTTTGCCTTGAACTCCAAGACCTTTGCATGTTTTCATCCCCTCCGTCATGCCAAGTTATACTATCTAGTGGATGATACTACAGCCTTTCTCAGAGTGATTCCAGGATTTGCCTTAAGCTTTTGTTCGTGTTTTCTGTGCTGTCCCTAACGTTCCACGTGAGCTTTGTGCTAAGGTCCTAAAGCCTCTACTGTATTGTTTTTTTATTTCCCTTCCCTGAATTGGTAATATTATCTCACTAATATATCGCTTGACGGTAACTGGCAAAATGCTATTTTGGCAGTGATAAGACTTGTATTTTTCATCTAAATCTACTTTAAGTCAATTCAGTTAAACCACTGTATGCTTCCTAATGGAGAGGTACCTAAATTACCAGAGTCATTGTACGGAATTCACTGGCGTGTTGGATTTCCCCTGTCCCTGTGTTTCCAAGTGTTGTCTTTCATCGTACGTTTATACTGTATTCTCTGAAGGGCAGGAGCTGTCTTCTCAGCCTGTGTAGGCATGATTTCTAGCACTAGCTGGACTCCAGGAGTGACTGTTCGTGAATCTCTCTCATGATGGTGAAGTTGAAGCTTTGTTTCTAGCTGAGATCTTCCTTTCCGCTCTTATTCCTAGTTTTGGTCTTCACTTTCAGAAAGTCCTCGCTGCCTTGATTTCATATCTATGAAACAGCAAAAATTGGAGCAGGTGCTGAGTGTTACAGAGGAAGAGATACTTTGTTTGTGTTTAGGAAGTTTTTCACTTCAGAACACAGGAAAGGTAACTGAAATCGGCCTCTTCTTTCAACAAGTTAGCCACAAGGTGGAAGTACAACACCAGTAAGGAGACTCTAATCTTGGGGCACGAAGAAAGGAACTCTAGAGCTGATGAAATGTGGTTGGCTTACTTTGAACAAACATCTCTGCTGCTAAGAACAGGTTAGGGGAACAGGTAATGTAACAAATTTTCATTTCAACGGTAAGAACTCAAGCAAAAGATGGAGTGCTGACAGCCGTGGGATGGAAATCTTTGTCTGAAGGCTTTAGGAAAGGAAGGAGATTCATCCGCTGGCCTCCCAATCCGCTGTCGTGTTCCCTAGAAATGGGACGTGTCGTGTATCGCTTACCTTACTTGTGTAGGTACTTGGTAAAATTGCAAAAAATTTTTTTTTTTTTTTGTGAGGAGGGTATCAGGGCTTTACAGTCTGCTCTTGAGCCGTCTGCCTTCATCGATACATCGTTCAACAACAGACTTAAGTCTTGAAACTTAGTGAATGAAAACCTGTTCAAGATTCGAAAAAAAAAAAACCTGATGAGAATTCTAGTAGTATCAGTTCAAACATCTGGTGCTAGTACACTCCCATGCTTAAGCCGTTAAGTAATTGGTTGAAGACCCCTGTCAAGAGCTACATCTGTCACAGTACTACACAAAGACTAATTAGCCTTCCTCTAACGTCTAGAACTTGTTAGTTTGAGGCCTGCCTGCTATCTGCCTTAGTAAAAACCTTAGAGTAATTTCATCAATAGCAGAACTTTTTCAATATTGTGTTGTCTGTATAGTAAAGTTAAATATGGAAGTTAACACGTATTGAAAATGTTCAGGAAGTTTTTTCCGTAATAGATGTCGGATAGAGCTCTGATTACTGAGTTATTTGTTTTGTCCCGAAGGAGCTTCAGACGCAGAAGGGCAGAAAGCTAAGTGGGCTCATTTTCCAAAATTTTTTTGACTTACATTGTAACGGAAGGGGACAAAACGTACAAGTTACGTAAACTTTATCAGTGGAAGCTGCTTATTCCAGAGTTGGGGAGGTTGCGTGGGGTTTTGGGTTTTTTGGAGTAAACATCACACAGGTGTGGCTTTTGATCAACATTGGGATAAAAATAGAAGTAGAGAATAGCTTTGTTCTCTTTGACTTTGTGAGCTGGAGCAACTTAACTTTGAAGATTATCGTCTCTGCCTGAGGAAAGCTTCCTTTCTGTGCACCTTTTGAACGCGTTGCTTACGATGTGATAATGGTTTTGTGGAGTTTCTTGTATCTTGTTTTAAATTGCCTGGAAGATGGCTGTGGAATGTTAGATATTTATTTGAGATAGAATATGAGAAACTCAAAATTTTCTGACTTGTAAGCAGCAAAGAAGCACGAGACAAATGAGTACAAACATGATGTCCCTCTCTTGTGAAAGTTTGTGCCAGCCTAAGTGCAGCCTGCTTTCGTGAAAGTGACTGTTAAAATCATAGCGGTGTTTCAGTATAGCTTCTCAGAATCATTTCCAGGGACCTCATTGCTGCGCCTGAACAGCTTCTTCGTTCCTCTGCGTCCGTATTGCTTGATCCATGTCATAGGTTTTCGAGTCCCTTTTGTGCGATGTTTTTATTTTCATCAGTCTTCCCTTTCGAAAACCAGTCTTTATTTTTCGTAGGTCAACATAAGAGGCACTTGGTGTTTGTTGTGTAAATAAGAGCTTCTCCGTGTGCGTGTCAGAGTAGCTGGGCAAGTGATGTCCTGTGCTGTCTCGCAAGTTTGGTTAACAAGTGAAAGGAGAGTGCAGAGAGGAAGTTGGCACGGAGGGTACCTTGGAACGACAGCAAGGTCACATGGGTGTCAGGTGAGAGGAGGCTGAGCGTGTTCTATGAGACCGACAGTAACACACTGAAGAAATTAGTTTGTTCCTCTGGAAATTAATGAGGCCATCTGCAGTCGAGTGGAAACAAACCAGGCGAATACATTTCTTGAGGCAAATAAAATCTGTTCATTAAGTAACATACTAATTGTCTGTTCAGTTTGAATTGGTGGTGTTGGTTTGTTTGGGGGTGGCCTGCCCAAGATAGTCTTTTAGAAGCCTTTGTTGAGGAAGGGAAGGTGTTCACATCCTCTCTTTGCAGGCCTCTGTCAGCCCGCTTGTGCCCAGCTGTGCAGCTGCATTTTTCCCCAGTACTACATGCCCTTTTCTGAAATTCTGCAAATCAGTTTTGAGTGGGGAAAAAGAAGAAAAGAAGAAAAATCCCACGTAAAGCATGATTTCTTTCCTTTTCACCTGAATGCATCTATTATCTGTCTATTTCCGGGAAGCCGAAGACAGACAGCAATGAGGAGGTGTTTGTCAGAGCACTGCTGTGTCCTATCCGAGGCGCGAGGAAAAGCACGGCTGCCAAGTTCTTGTTTGATGAACAACTAACTTGCCTAAGGTTAAGCAGTTTTCTTTTGCGAACACCGTTAAGTAAATTACTCCAGATTTCTTTCTTATTTGGTTTTTTTCATTCCCGAAGTCGACTTAAAAACAAGGTTACGGTTGCCTTCAATCTGGATTGGGCTAGTTTGACTTCGAAGGGACTCTTTTGTCTGTGTTCTTAACGTATTAATTTCCACCGACGTTTCTTGTTAGGATTCAGAAGGAAACTTACTTTCGTCAGAAAATGGAGAATTAAATTGTGAATCATAAAAATCTGCTGTAACTCCAGGGTTTTTTTTAGTTGTATATCTTAATTTTTATAACATGCATGATATCTTTAAATTAGCTAGCTCCTTTCAAGCAAAATCACAAAATACCTAAATAGAGCTAGTGGACTGCTAAATTCAAACATCCTATTTACATCTATAAAATATTTTTAGTGGGAATGTCTGTACTTCGTCATCAACACACATTCCCTTGATTTGGCTTTTTTAAACATCTGGTTATGCTCCCCGAATGGGATGTTGGGATATAATACCGCCATGCAACTAGCGATTTAGCCCAGAAAGAGCGTCGTATCGTTATATACAAGATGTGAAAAATAATCGTTCTGAGATGGAATTGAAGCTGGAAGTGTCATCCTGGAAGCGGTTTGGGGCGTTGCTAAACAGTGAAGCGATACACCAAGATGTCTCTGCTCGTTGCAGGGTGATTGGACTAGATGGCCTTTAAGGTCCTTTCTGACCCAAACTATTCTATGATTCTAAAATTGTGACTGAGGTGCCGCTGGGTAAATACGTTCATTAAACTAAATTTGCTTTCTGGGTCAGTATGGGGACGTTTTGTAGAGCTGTTCTTCTGGAGCATCTTCACGTATGCAAGCTTTATACTGAGGTTTGTAACTTTGCAGAAGTAGGACTGGCTAACACTTTTTTTTTTTTTTTCCCTAATTGGTATCAGTGTTTACGCAGTATAAGTTTTAAGGAGTTGTAGACCTGTCCCATATCAATAGTGCATATGAAAAACGTGCATTACGAATAGATAGGAGTAATAAATTATGTGCAGGTATCACAATGCAAGCCATACTTAGTGTTTCGAGCTCTTCAGCGTCCCAACAATTCTATCTGCTCTCACAGTTTTCCAGTGAAGTAGGACATGTTTTGGTCCTACTGATAAGCTAATTGCTAAAAAAAGTTGTGTTGTTGTAAAATGGAAAGCGCAGGCTAGACCTGCGAAGTTATTTCAGCTTGGGGTTTCCATACATTTGTTTAAAACTTAGGTCACGTATCCTTTGCGATCTTAGAGACGGGTAATATGCACAATAACTTTTCTTCTGTGATTCTTTGTTTTGAGCCACGACTCTAAAGTGTCTTCCTTAAACAGTTATTTCTATAGCTAGTGAGTCATCATTCTCAGCTGAGCATCGGCCTCTCATGTTTTGACTGAGACTGTTGTATTAGCAGTGTGACGAACGGAATAATTTAATTTTCAGTAGATGACTTCAAAAGGTGAAGTTGTCACTGGTGCCTTTAGAGGGGGAGTGTAGTTTACTCATAATGAATAATAATAATTACCCTAGCTAGACTGACTTGTGTGTTTCTCTGCGTAATGATTCAGATAGTATTGAGGACACCTGACAAGTGAAGGAAGTGTAATTTGAAAGCCGTGTGTTTCCTAGATCACATAGACGAACGAGCAGTTTGTAACGCTATCGCGCCTGAAAAGGATGTGGATGGATTTCATATTATGAATATTGGACGTCTGTGTCTCGATCAGCCTTCTATAATACCTGCCACCGCTGCTGCTGTGTGGGAAATTATAAAGCGGACGGGTAAGAAACTTAACTGTATTAAAACTCTTTTCATCTTGGAAGATGAGTGAAGGATCAAGTCAGATGTGAGTTAAAAGGCACGGGCTGTCTAAGTGTATTTGGCTGATTGAAGAACAAACATTTAGAGGGTTATTCGAAGTGATAAGGAGGTGCCAAATAGATGAGATCTTTTGCCAGTAGCGTAACTATAAATCAAGTGTGGACGGTAGTCCACGTAGAGTACTTGGTGAATCATTTTGGTGACTTCTTTTTGGCATTTGATAACGTTGCAAGGAACTTCCTGTCATCCTGATGGTCAAATAGAAGGTTTGAATACGTAAGTTCTTGTAGGGGAAGGGGAAGAAACGAGAACAAAAATGGAAACATTTGATTCGGTACTAGAAAGGGAATAGAATGCATGTGTGTTCAACAGTTGTAATTTTGTAAGTATAATACACATGTTCTTATTGGTAGACGTCAGAGCTTCCATTTCCCTTCGTGATCAGAGAAAAGAAGTTAAGCCCTTCCAAAGGGTGATCCAGATAACCTGAGTGAGTTGCCAGTTCTGTTTATCTAAGGCAAACGCTGAAAGTTGCTTTGTGGCTTCACCCCTCAAGTTCAGCTTTGTGGATTTTCAAGTCATGTTTATGTCAGCAGTCCACAACAGCAAATAATTGCATCTTGGGGATTGATAAGAAGGGTTTAGATATATCAAAGTAGTGGAATACAATGTTTGAATTTTTTTCCTTTTTTTTTTTCCTATCAGGAATACAAACATTTGGGAAAAATGTTGTTGTAGCTGGAAGGTCTAAGAACGTCGGAATGCCTATTTCAATGCTTTTACACACAGATGGAGAGCACGAAAGGCCTGGAGGTGAGTCTGTGAGTGTGGTCTTAATGTTTCAATTGGTGAAATCGTTATAATAAAGCTGACCGGAGGTTTCAGGTAAGAAGGGAAAGCTTTTGTCTGTTGTACGGCATTTTCAACCAGAGCAAGGAAATAAATTTGCAGATACATTTCCTGGTGCGTTCTCAGGAGAGCAGTTTTTTTTTTAACCATGTTTTTTTTTTTTTTTAACCATGTTTAAACATGGTTAGCACTGAACGTTGAGGATAATAACTGACGGTGAGGCCTTAGAGAGCTACAGAGGTTCGTGTGGTGTTTATGCTAAGTAATTTAAGTATATGCCTTAACCTCGTGCTTGTGTAACATTAATTTCAAGTTTTTCATACACATGCATCTGGACACACGTGTGTATACACATACGCGCGTATACATATATATATATGAAAACATCCTACGTTATTCCTGTGTTGTGCTATGTTAGTTAGGTGGTGATTATGAAAATATCCAAATGACCAAGGAGGTAACTTTTCAGCGTGACCTCTACAATATTACGTGTTGCCCTGGGGGATTTTTCTGCAGTGCATTTTGTTAGCCCCCTGGAAATTGGGTGTTGTAATGGGAATATTTTCAAGTAATTCTAATTACAGAAGCATGCATATGCTGCTATAATTGTTCTGTAGAAAGAAAAACAAATCTAATTTAAATAGAATACTGTCCTTTTGCATCTTCATTTTGATGTTAGAAGCTGCCAAGGTGGTGTGCGCAAATGAGGTAAACATCAACGTTTAATCCCAGGCATATTTGAAAGGAGTGGAGTGAAATCTGTTATTAATATAATAAAACACTAAAAGCTTCTTACTAATCATAGAGTTGTTTTTTCCATGCACCCTCTGTGGGAAAGTTGCTATTTGAAACTTCTCTCAGTGTTTGAATTGTAATTACCATCGGTGCATAGTTCTGGTCTCATCCCCATTCCCATGAAAATTAGTAGCATTTCTGCCGTTTGCTGCAAATACAGGCTTATATATTACTGGCAGTGCAGTTCGCTGTTTAATATGGGCTTTATACAACGCAGAGTTATGTTGTGAACTACTTACATGTTGCGCTATTGAAAATGAGGTGACTTAATGACCTGTGATTCTTTCAGTAACTTGTTAGAAAAGCCATAGTAGTTGTATGGATATTTTTTAGCTGTAACTAAATAGTGTTTTGTAGCTTTGAGCTTTTGAGTTAGTTGAATCCGTGGCTCAGTTCTGTTCGCTTGTATCCCAGCTTTGTAGTTCTTATTCGACTGCCTAGTAGTATGACTTGTTTTGGGGGGCTAGTCCTTGAGGTTTTTGGCCTACGAACGAACTTCGTTGTGTGTCGGAGTCATCTGCCTGCATTCCGATTCCTAACATATTACGCTTTACCTATTCGCGGGCGTTCTAATTGCTGCTATGTCTGTCAAGTATTCTGTGTAGGGACGGGAAAACATTCGGGTATTCCGTTACCGACAATGACAACGGAATCTAAGTGTACCAAGAGTTAACTCGTTGTGGTTACATTTCCTTATTCTGAAGAAATGGATTTATTTTTAAGGTAGTTTTTCTTGTTTTCCCACCTGCCAAGTGCTCGTATGCGGTATAAAGCAACTGGCTGTGAGAAAACGAAGGAACACTTGTACCTCTTTCACAATAAGTTAGCATTAAGTATGTATTTGTCATGTACGTGGTGATAAAAATTTTGAAGTTGGGGTAGTCTGCTATAGTTTTCATGTTTGACTCGCACTCCGGGCTGTCCGTGAAGGTCTGGTTGGTCTTGTGAAGTTAACTTTCTTCTCTGCTTCTGCGCTGAGCAACAAGAGGCCAGCGTGGATGGTGTGTGGAAGGGCAGGCTGGCTAGGCGGTGGTTTCAGCTCTACCTCAGTGGCGATCAGAATTTCTGCATGTATCACAACAGAGGCAAAACTGAAGGCAGTTGAGATAGATGGTAAAAGAGAATGCGTAAAGCTCAAGTGTACTGAGGTGAAGGAGGTGGAGCTAAAGGGAAGACTGGATATGTAAACGTAATAAAAGTAATAGCTTAAACTGAATAATCTTTTCCACCCATCTTCTTAGCAGCTAATATCAGAGCAGAATTTGTGCGTTACAATCAGAGACATCTGTCAGGATACAAGATGAGCTAGCTTTAGCAAGTGTATTAGGTTTCTAGATGAAGTGTTTTAGAGTTGAAAATTACGTGTCAGAGTTGCTACTTCTGATGTTTTACCAAAGGCAGGCTTTCTTCTTAAGCACGTCTTCAGAACAGTTTAAGCTGTTAATCCGAACAAAGTGGAAGCTTTTGATTCCTTTTTTTTTTTTTGGTTCTTTTCCCTTTTGTTTTGACCATTTTCCTTTTTCTTCTTTTTT